>CAIGQW010053047.1:1210543-1232175 GCA_903798125.1 Danio choprae | reverse complement strand
AGAAACCCAGAAAATACCCATAGCTTTGGATTATAAACACATTTAACTGCTTTCGTACAGCGTGACTAATACATTTTTGATAGATTTTACTTCGCAACAGTTATTTATTAATTTGCAACAAGTCCTAAAGCCTTTCTTTGCTACAGCAATCCACTTGTAATAATTTTTAGATGTTTTTTAGAGGCTAAATTCAAATCAAATACCACCAAACGTCCCATACTACTTTAGAATTATTTATCTGCTTTACAAATATTGTTAAAAACATGAAAAAATATGGTTCATATTCCTCAAAACATAGGAGGCGCCCTTGCATGTTCACCAATGATAACTGCCTGTCATCTCGTGGTCATGTCTGGTACTGCGGCCAAATAAAATCATACTGAAAGTTCATTATTTGAGATATCAACTTCCAATTTGGATTATAATTTGTTCAGATATTTAGCTTTGACGTTTTGTAAAATACATATTTGATGTAATATAATAAAATAAACATTTATTGCATTTATTACTTTCATAAACTTAAAGGCACATAACGTTTGTTTTATTGACCTTTTTTTCACTTCAACTACAGTCTGACATCTGTCTTCTTTTAAAGGAGACCAAGCTCAAATCTATGCCCCAAAGCGTCGAAGATTATCATACATTTATGTAATTTTCATAAATATATGTTTAAAAAGTGGGGGGATAGTAAAGGGTTAAATGAGTAAAATGTAAAAAACAAAAGGCTAATTAAAAGTAAAAGGCTAATTGACCAAATACGTTCACAGGTATTCAAAAGTCTTTTAAATGCAACTCATTGTTATAATGTACCTTGCAGATCTTCATGTTAAGTTAAATCTACTGTATATGCAGTTAAAACCTGTTACTTGTTAAATATTACCCACACTAATGCTGTTCTTACGATTCTATCTCCCTCCAGGTATTTATTGACCCGCTATGCAGAGTCTTTGGGCCAGTTTGCTGCTGCTTCCCAATCTTGTAACTTCTCCCTCAGGTTTTTTCACTCGAACCAGAAAGATGTATGCTTTTATTCTGTTTCAAATGCGTTAATCTGTATGGGAAAACCTCCAAAGAATAACCAGTCGTGCGTTTGTTCCTGCAGACCTCAGAATACATTATTCAAGCATACAAGTACGGTGCTTTTGAGAAAATCCCGGAGTTCATCGCCTTCAGGAACCGACTCAATCACTCGCTGCACTTTGCTCAAGTGCGCACGGAGCGGATGCTGCTGGACCTCTTCCTAGAAGCCGACATGTTGGTCCTTTTTCATCATTACTTGTCTTTTTTTTATGTCACAGATGGTGTTATTTTCACTGCAAAAAGCCTTTCAAAAGAGATTTCTTTTGTCTTGTTTCTTCTTTAAATGTCTTAAAATTCCTTTAATCAAGAAGCATTTTCTAGACAAGCAAAAAATATAGTCTTGTTTTAAGAAATATGTCAGAATTCAGTGAGTTTTTCCTTAAAACAAGCAAAATAATCTGCCAATGGGGTAAACAAAATAATCTTGGTTTTCCTTTTGATGTAAGATCATTTCACTTACCCTCCGTTGGCAGATTATTTGGTTGTTTTAATGAACCACTCACTTAATTTTGACACATTGTTTCTTAAAACAAGACGATATGTTTTGCTTGTGTAGAAAAAGCTTCTTGATTTAAGGATTTTTAGATATTTGGACTAGAAACGAGACAAAAAAATCTAAGAAAAGCAGTTGACAGTTTTTATGGTTTTATCATTCGTGTCCTCTTCTTCAACGCACAGATCTTCAACTCTAGACGAGAGCGTAAAATCGATGTCTCTGTGTCCGGAGGAGGATGATATCCCATGGGACAATTTAAGGGACAACCGTGACCTGACTGTCTTTGTCAGCTGGGACCCTAAAGACAAGTAGGAGAACATCCTCTCAAACTGTCCCACTGTTTTAGTAGGGCTGCACGATATGTGCACTGCGAAAAATGCTTTTCTTACTTTCTTTTGTCTTTTTTCTAGTCCAAATATCTAAAAGTCCTTAAATCAGGAAGCATTTTCTAGACAAGCGAAACATAGGGCATTGTTTTAAGAAATAATATGTAAACAATTAAGTGTTTTTTTCTTAAAACAAGCTAAATAATCTGCCAATGAGGTAAGCAATATAATCTCATGTCAAAAGGAACTTGTAAAATTATCCCTGAGGTATTTATTAATGATTTTACTATCTTCTTTTTAATTGATAAGAGCTGTAATTTACTGAACTTAGCTTGAGACAGTTTTGAGATTTGCCTCAAAACAGTAGATTTTATAACAAGACATCCATGGAAGACAAAGAACTGTTTAACCATTTACTTCAGTAAATTATAATATTGTATTCATGTGTGACAATGAACATCAAATCAACAACCCATTTATGAATTAACATAATGATTTCACTCTGAATTTAGCCTATCAAATGATAATGCAAAATGGCTAATTGGCAGTACGTATGCAAGGGCACAAGGCATTTTATTTTTAATTATTTTAATATTTTATTTAAGATTAACTTTAGTCATTGCCATTTTGTTCATTAACAGCCTACCAGTTTTGGATCGATCTAAAATAGTCGCTTGTAAGCTCTGCAAACAGAAGGAAATCATATGTCTTTTGACAGTTCGGTACGCTGCTTTTCGCTCATTTTATGGTTTTTGCAAACTGATTGTCGCAAAACTTTGACAAAGTCTTCATACATCAGTGCTCTGATCCATTTTCACTGCTTTTTCTAATAGTAGAGCTGTAAAGTAAAGTGAGTAGCTTCCAAATTCAGCTCATTTCTGTTGTTTATGTGCCGAAAACTTTAATAACAGCTTGGGGAATACTTTTTGTAAGTAAAAATGAGTGTTAATATTGTGCTTTTACAGTAAAATAAATTATTATTGTATTTGGTCAGAAAAAAAAAGATTTTGTTATTTTGGCTCGGTTAATTTTCAGTTGCTTCTTGTAAAAAGTCTTGCGTATGTAAAACTCCCATAATTTTCCAAATTTTTTCCCCAAATTGTTCAACCCTAAAAGTATTTTGTTAAAAAAAAAAAAAAAAATTATAATAAAATTAAATTTAGATTCATTTTTTAATTATTTTTATGCATTAAATTATTTTTATTTATTCATTTATTTAATATTTTATTTATTTTTAACATTTTTATACACATTAATTTTACTACATCTTATTTCAGTTAAAGGTGCTGGTGCCGGAAAGTCTGTCTTTGTTTTGGTTCTTTTAACCCGCCCACTGCCAGTTTAGCCAATTATATTTCAGCACCCCGGGTTGCCTTGGTGGAAAACAAGGTATTTCACTCACTCATTCAGGAAGGCTCTCAAACCATGCGCCTGTGACCGAAATGCAACCTCTGGTGGACAGTTGCAAACTCTGAAATGAGACTCAGAGTTCCACATGAGGTCATTTGATTAGCAAATAATATAAATATTACTAATGTAAACATTAGGTGAGCAGGTTACATTGTAAACCCCGTGTCCTAACAACACGCTACATGACGAGATTTGCAGTGATAAGCAATTGGGCTGTTTGCACCAGACGAAAGACGACAGAAATTTAAATGCAGCCATTGAGAAGCACAGAATATCCACTCACTCACGAATGCTAAGGTTTATAATCTAATTAATACATATGAAACCTCTTAAACATTATTAAATGTAGATGCTGAATCACTGATATGTGTTGTCACAGTTCTAAAGTTCTGGTAAAGAGGTGAACTATCTGCTGCTGCTTTCAGTAGTATGGCAATAAATGTCATGTAAAATGGCATTCAAACTCACATTATTAGCATTTAACACTGAATAAAGCACATGAGGTGTACCTGAAGTGATCATTGTCAGTGTTCTGTTGTTCAGCTGTGAGAAATAAAAGCCGTTTCTAATATATTCATTCAAGATGTTAGTTAGAAGGAATATTTTCCATATTAAAAGGAGTTTTTGTTCTATCGTGAGCCGTTGCTTTTATATAGAAATCAGGCTCGATCGTCAGACTTACTCCTGTTGGTCCTCAATCTGGCAACGTGCGCTTGTGTTTGTTTTGATCCAGTAATGCAATACCTTCTTCAACCACTGGGTGTCAAGCTTACATAATACACCTTTAAATGTCAGTCAGTGTTTCTATTTTTCGACTTGTCTTTACAAGAGACATTTAATGTATGTGACTCTTGAAACTACTATGGTAACCACATCTTACTCAAAATAATAATATTGTTTCATTTTTCCCCATATCGTTTGACTTCGTATATAATCGGCAATGCACTTTTCTACACAATCACCTCATATGTTCTATAATGATTAATTCCCTCCAAGTCATCTAGTGAAGCTGTATTTTTAATAAATTAAAACATAATTATGATACGTTTCTAGTTTTAAACATTTGATCTGTTTAAATAACGGCTATGTTGTTCACTAATTATAGGCAGCTGAAGGAGGAGCACAAGCTGCGCTCTCTAGAAGACGAGACCCTGTGGTTGAAGCTGCGATCGCTCACTCTGCGTCTGATTGGCTGTGTTTCCGGACTCACTCACTCGTCGACAGCGCGCAACTCTGAAAAGACAACTGAAAATGGAGTCACGGCCAAACCATCTTCTCTACAATCTCTGCTCTCCCAGCTAGAAAACACACTAAACCAGGCCTCGCAGTTCACGGAAAAACCGCTTCAGGTCAGAACCGTTACACACCGTTTAGCAAAGGCATTTAAAGGGATAGTTCACACAAAACCGAAAATGCTGTCATCGTTTACTCACCTTCTGCTTGTTCCAAACCTGTTTGTGCTTCTTTCTTATGTTGAACATGGAGGATGTTTTGTAGAACGTTGGAAACTGGTAACCATTGACTTCCATAGTAGGAAAAACAAATACTATGAAAGTCAATGGTTACGACTTCTTCAAAACATCTTCTTTTGTGTTCAACAGATGAAAGAAACTCAGACAGGTTTGGAACCACTTGAGGGAGAGGAAATAGTGAGTACATTTTCAGTTTTGGGTAATCAATCTGTTTTGTTTTCACTTGTTTGGTTCTGTTTCAGTCATATGGTACTGGGTGAGTAAACCGGTCCTGATTGGTAAAATTCAAATAAAGATAAATTAAAGAAAATGATGTTTACATGAAAAATAAAAGTGAAATATTTTTAATCATTGAGAAAAATGTTATATATAAACAAAAGGCTAGTTTTGATGCTTGGTGGCATGGTTGGTAGCTCTACCCACAGTGAAATGTCATTGGGCCAAAGTATCTCTCATTAAACATTTTTTTATTCAATACTTTATGAACACTTTTGCAAACAGTAAGCAAAACAGCAGTCTAGGGTTGTCACGATACTGGAATTCAGTACCAATCAATACTGAAGTGTTAAAAACATCCATTTGAGCACTGTTGAGCGCGTTCTTAAACAGCGCTGATTTGCCATTGCGTTCACATGCTCAACAGAAATGACTGTGATTGGCCGTGAAGGTCATCAGTTCACCGAAATCACCACTGTTTGGCGAGTGTAAACAGATACAGGGACACTGGAGCATTTCAAAGTCACGTCGATCAGCTGGTTTGTCTATAAGCTGACATACGAGCGATCCACTGATGAATCGTGCCTTTAAACAGCTCTAGTGTTTAACAGCGCTCAAATGTTTTCTGGAAATGTATGTTTTTAAAACTTCAGTATCGATTGGTACTGAATTCCAGTATCGTGACAAACCTACAGCAGTCGAAACCCACACCAGGACGATTTTTGCTCATGCTTATTATCAGTGTTTGTTGAGACGTTTTTTCAGCATTTATACCTAAACGTTTTTCACATGACGATGAGCACGAAAAGTGAACGTGCAAAATCACCCCCTGATGTTAGATGGCGCTTAATGAACTTGCAAGTCATGAAAGAAAAGTGAAATGAAACTCCCCAATAAATCCTATATGATCTGCAATTATTCTACATTCACAATATTGTAATCACTGTTGCATTTCTCATGCAGTCTCCAATGAAAACAGACACCAATAAACTCCAGACACCAATGGAAAAAAGCAGCTCCACATTCATCTTGCCTCAGTGCATCGTCTTCTTCATTAGGAATGTGTGCTTGATCGCCACCAAGTTGTTTGCTATATCTTCAGCGGCTCCAGACATGTGAAGAAAATCTCTTTGGTGGACCAGTTTTTGATGCGGCGAACTAAAAAATGAGCCTGAGGCGTTTTTTTTATGACCTTTTACGCCTGGCGTTTTCCAAGTTAGTGTACACTTTCGCATTGGTATTCTTTAAGACATTAAACATCGGCAAAAAACACAAAGCTTCACGAACGAAAAGCACACAACACAAACGAAAGGTCTGCACAGGCCTTAAATAAGCTCAAGTGTGGATCAGAGATTTTTGCTTTGCCACTAAATATATTGAGAGCTTTCTGCCACCTTCAAGGGTGTATTCCAGAAAGCAAGGATAACATGGCATCTGTTCAACCCTGAACCTACTTAGTCAAGGTATGTCAGTTACAAAGCTGCTCCTGGGAGTAAGTTCAGTAAAGCCAGAGTATGTTAACCATGAACTGCAAAACCATGAGTGACTATGGAAACTCTCATTTCATTTTTCTTTTGTTTAATGGCGAGTTACAATCTTGGGCCCTGTCCACATGAACACGGGTATTTTTAAAACCGTACTTTTTTTTTCTATGCGGTTTCGCTGTTTGTCCACACGAAAAGATTCGGGTGACTGAAAGCGGTCAGGGTGAACATTTTCCGAAACTCCGGGTACAGTGTGGTGGTGTTGACGCTACAACTGGAGTTTTTGCCTCATGATGTCGGCGTGCGTGCTGTTTTCTCCTTTTGGAGTTCACACTAAACGCGAAAGACAAGAATAAGGGAAATTCTGCACGTTATCCTGTGTTGTTCGCACTGCAGGATGGTAATCGGCCTCTATTCTAATGTTTGCATTGACTTGTTCGCAGTTTACTTGCAAAAATGCTTAATTCTCCATTTGGCTTGAATCCAGTGTCATTATCTCCGTCTGTTGGTTCGACGTTCCCTTAACATACAACACTTGTGTAAGATCAAATGGTACAAAAAGATTTCTTAATTTGTACGTTACATTTTTTGTGATGTAAATGTATTAAGAAACACACATGTATAGCTCAGAGTAACCCTGAACAGAGCAGATGCCAGTTAAGTTTCAGTTTATTTTGCACCAATTCGGGGTTTTAGACACCATGAGTGTAGCTAAGCTGCACCATAACACCATGGCAACAACGAGTGATTAAAGTCAAGCTGCCTTCATGTTACCTAAAACCCAAAATTGGTGCAAACCAAACTGAAAATTAACTAGCTACCAGCTAATCCAGCTTCATGGTACAGGCCCCAGAAGTTGAAATGGCCTACCCACAAAGTTAGCTCAGTTTTGGAAACCACATGCTGAGGTTATCTGGTTGCATATCTTTAAACTTATCCAGGAATGTCTCATAACCTGCTTTCTGGAATCCCCCCAGGTAAATTTGCACTTTTACATTAAAAAAAAAAATTACTTTAAAACGTAATATAAAATGGACAACAGTTTATTCTTCTAACACTTCCACATTGGAATATATTAAAGGCTTTTTGTCCACTAATGCACTAAAACATAAGTGCTTTTCAGAAAACAAATTGCGCCTCCAGTTTTTTTTCCCCCCTTTGATCTGGTGATGGTTGGATAATTGTCCCACACATCCTCCACTGTAATTAGACAAAAGTCATGTTGATGAGTGCTTCTTTTAACTCAAAGTTCAACATTCCTCATTTGTCAGAGCCTGGAAATAAGTAGAGAATCCAGCACTCGGTGTGAAATAGTCAGGCTGAGAAAGACACGTGGCCTAAATCTTAAAATGAATTGCTTTATGTAGCCGAATTAGACTTCAATGTCTTCTCATAACCATAAGAAATGGAACCAATTAGAATAAGTGTAGCACATGGCTTGTTAAATTGCTTAAGGCTCATTCTGACTGAATTCACACTTCTAAAAATGCGAGACGCAATGATCTAGAATGGTAAAAAAACACACACGCGCACACACACGCCTTAAAGCACAAGGAACTTGCAGTAGTTGCCCCGCCTCTGAGCTATTCTGATTGGTCCACTGCTGTGGAACTAACTATGTTGAGCTGCACTGCTTTTGAAAGTTGAAGTTCTTTCAATTTGACACGGCATCTAAAAACACATTGCTTCTGAAGACAGTCACACACCTCCGTCAAGTGCATTTACATTGAAAAACGATTGAAAAAAAGCGCGAGCAGTGTTTCCCCAACCCTGTTTCTTGAAAAGTGTTCCTGTTGGCACACCAACAGTACATATGTTCTGATGAGTTGATTCAGGTATGTTTGCTTAGGGCAGGGGTATCCAAACTCGTGGTGTCCTGCATAGTTTAGCTCCATCTTCCTTCAATACACCTGCCTGGAAGTTTCAAGTATACCTAGAAACAGCTTGATTAGCTGGTTCAGGTGTGTCTGAATGGGGTTGGAACTAAACTTTGCAGGTCACCGGCCCTCCAGGACCGAGTTTGGCCACCCCTGGCTTAGGGAGAGAATGAAAACGTCTACTGTTGGTGTGCCTTCAGGAGCAGGGTTGGTAAAGACGTGCAAATAAAGCAGCGTTTCCATCCAATGAGTCACTTCCTGATAAACTGGCAGCAAATATCAAAAGTAGAAACAGAAGTTGCGTGAATCTTTTCTTTATTTAATAAATTACTTCTTAATTAAAGACAATGCAGACATGCAATGATCGCGTGGTGGCATTTGAAGGCATGAGACACAGAGCACAGAAGCTCTTGACTATTCTGGAGGTAATCAATAATATAATAACACTAATACTGACATGGTTAAGGCGTTTTAGAACGACCAAAACAACATTTCAGATGTTTTACAATGTGCTCAGCCTGCTGGTTTGTCCATTCTCACACAGTTTTATCATCACATGATCTGTTATATCAAAATCACATACCTTTTGTTAATGCACATACTGGAATTTGTTCAGTAAAAGTGTTTCCATCATAGTTTATACATATATATATTTTTCTTATTGATTAAGAAGTTTATCCTACTCAGTTATGCACATGTTTTATATGCGCATCTTGACGTTTCCATCCTCCAATTTTTTATGCGTATATCAAAAATGTCCATAAAAATTGTTGGATGGAAACATAGCTAATGATAAAGTGACGTCTCTCGGCTCATTCGCAATGGTTATTTTATTGGTGGTTTTTTTTATAATAATAAACAATAGTATAATCTAATCCAGAGGTGTCAAACTCATTTTAGCTCAGGGGCCACATGGAGGAAAATCTATTCCCAAGTGTAAATCATGACACATATAACTTAAAAACAACAACTTCAGATTGTTTTCTTTGTTTTAATACGATCAACATAAATCATAAAGCTGGAGCCCGAGGACAACACGATCTCACGGCTCTTCGTAACTTTTTAATTAGTGGTTAATTCATATGAATTCGTACGATCTCATTCGTACAATTTAGTACAGTTTGCTTATCCACCAATGATGGTTGGCTTTAGGGGTGTGGTTAGGTGCCACGCCTCCTTATTTTTATTGTACATTTCCATACTGACTTGTGAGAACACCTCAGTGTGTTACGGCAGGGCATAGATGTGGTCATTCTGTCTGAGAAGGCTGTCAAACTGATGCTGATTCAGGCTTCTGGACTGGATGAAATTAACAGTTTGCTATTGCGCCATCCAGTGGACACAATTGGAACAGCGGTTTCTTTTATTGAAAAATTGCAGCTCATTTTTATACTTTACAGAATCATCTCGCGGGCCGGATTAAACCCATTTGCGGGCCTGATCCGTACGTTTGACACCCCGATCTGATCTAATCTAATCTAAAGTGTTGAGTTTTGAAAAGTCTTAAAAGGCCCGGAATTGTCTCTTCTTTGCATCCCTGAAATGTATTTTTCCTATTGTCATTCAACATTTTGTTTAGGTTTTTTAAGTTGATTCTTTGATGATTGATGAATTATGTTGGGCGAAATCCTTTGGGTGGATTAGAGACGTGCATAAGTGTATTTATTTATTATTTATTATTTTATCATTGCATTTTAATTGATCAGTAGAATTGTAGTTTCTTCAAATATTTAGAAATTTACCTTAGTAAATGTATCAAAAGGAACCCGCCAAATTAACCCTTCATGTTGTTTCGCAGCAGCAGTACCCGTTTCTGGGTCCCGTGTCGTCTCGTTTGGCTCAGGCTGTGTCCAGTGGCTGCTGTCAATGTCAGCTGTCGTCCCTTCAGCTTCCTCTGCACCTGCAGGAGCTGGAGACCGTCGGCCTGGGTGCGTTACTTTACCCTCGCTATGTACACTTTTACATTACAGAAGAGCTCATCTGTGACCATGAACCACAAAACCAGTCTTAGTTTGCACAGGGATATTTCTGACAATATCTAAAATGCATTTTATGGGTCAAAATTGTCCTATTTTATGCCAAAAATCATTCGAATGTTAAGTAAAGATCATATTCCGTCAATACATTTGGTCAATTTACTTAAGGTTGCTCGGTATTGGATAATTCAGATATTTCAATATTTAATTTTTCTGCAATTCTGCGTTGATTCACAAGATCTGTTTGATGGTTTTCTGGTCAAACAGTATTCAGGTACAGAAATTGAGTAATCACAGTGCACGTGATGCGTTTCTTACTTTGCTTCATCTCATTTCTAGTCCAAATATCAAACAAATCTTTGATACAGTAAAAATATGGTTTTGTTTTCACCGTTAGAAGAAATAATTCAGAATTTAAAGAGTTTTTCCTCAAAACAAGCTGAATGATCTGCCAGTGGGGGGAGTAAAATAATCTTTCGCTTTGAAATGTGGATTTTTGGACTAGAAACGGGACTTTCTGTATAAATTCTATATAAATACAGTGATTAAATTACAATTCTGTAGCTCCTGGTCAACTATAATTCAGACTCAACATTGCATGTCTTGCAATGTGACTGAGGATACGCACATTACGATGTTGATGCTGAAATATGTTGTGCAGCCCTAAATTTACTGGTGTAAATATATCAGAACTCAATTTTGGATTATTAATGGGCATCGTTAAGAACTCAATTAGGAGAATTTTAAATATAATTTTTAGGGGTGTAACAGATCATAGTTGATCCGTGATCCCTACTGATCACAACCCATGGTTTGGAACACACGTGACCCGCGAATTAATCTTTTTTTTTTTTAACTTGTAGATTAATCCTAAATTGGTAACGATCGCAGAGAGATCGCCTCTCGCGTCATTCAAATCACATGTATGGAAGCATTTAGGCTTTCCTGTAAAATATAATGATGACGGAAGAAGTTGTGGTGGGTTATTCGGGATGTGGTGGGTTTCATTAAAGGTGTTTTACGTCACTACTTGTTTAGCCTGCATCAATGCATTCAGTGTAAGCTACACAATTAATCATTAAAAGATCGGGATCTTAACACCCACGCAACATAAATGATAATTGATGGTGATTTGCATATGTTTATTAAACTTTAAAGATTTCGTCTTTAGTCTTTTGAGTTAGTTATGAAGTTACAAACAGTCAAATAACACAGAAGTAATGGGATAACAGCTTATAGTTTAGACAAAACCACTGATGTTTGTGGTAAAGATTAAAATCACCGTCATATGCGTTTAACTTGCCTCAAAAGTGAAAGTTGTAGGCAGCAATTACATTATTTACAACCAGCCATCAAAGATATGCCAATGAATAATTCTTCAAAAATGATCATCCAGCAATGAAACATGGAGTTTTATGAGTGAATAACTGAATCATTTATTGAAAATGAGACTAAAATAAATATGGGTTGTAGAAATGATAATGTTAGATTTCGACATTTATCAGTGTTATCAGCAACAGTAGTGGTGAATTTTTCACAGTACTGAATATTTTACAGTGTGTTTTTATTCAGCTGATTATTTCTTCATTTTATTTTTATTAAAATTACAGCTTCTAAGTTCTGTTTGTTGAAACCAAAGGTTTTTTGCGGTGCTGTTTGTGTAATAAATGGAAAGCAAATGACATTTGTCGTCTCCTCTTTTTGGCTGATCCGAAAAATGGTCCAATCTGTGACTAAAAAACCCATAATGTGAGCCGAACCGTGAGATTTGTGATCCGTTACACCACTAATAATTTTCTCTATGTTTTTTTTTTTTGCACCTCCAGATCCTAAATATTCAAATCGTTGTATCTCGACCAAATATTGTCCTATCCTAATAAGCCACACGTCAATGGAAAGGTTATTTATTTCACAGATATGTGTATACAGCTCAATTAAAAAAACATGACTGGTTTAGTGGTCCTTGGTCACATATAAAGAGTACACCTGTTCAACAATCCCGTTTGATTTCATGGCAGATATTGTCATATTTATTTTATTATCATCATGGAAAATAATATTTTTATTGCTTGTGTGTGTATGCATGTATGAACAGTATGTATGTATGTCTGTGTATGTATGTTAGGGCTGCTTGATATTGGAAAAATCTAACATTGCGATATTTTTTTATTCATTAATGTATCGATATTCATTTGTCAAAGTTAAAAACAGTTCAGTTTCTTAGGCCTGGATGCTTTTAACCCCCTCACACAGTCACAGGTCTCAAAAAACACTTGCAAAATGATCCATTAAAATCCAGACTCAACATTGCGTGTACTCACGATGTGACTATTGCGAATGTTCACATTGCGATATCGATGCCGAAATGATATATTGTGGAGCCCTCGTGTCTGTGTGCGTGGGTGTGTTAGCACCAAGCATGTTATTAAGTCTGCTGAAGTTCCCAAATGATTTCTCCAAAAACATCCATCCCGCTTTTAAATAAATGCCTTTATCTGATCCTATACAATCAAATATTTGTGCAAATCCGGTTTATTAGTTTTACATAAGATTAGTCCGTACCAAAGACAAAACTGGAGCTATTTTAACCAAAAAAAGACACTATAATGGAGGCGATTTACAAAATATTTGATTTAATAGAGCTTGTTGAAGGGGTGTAATCTTTGTAATGCCTCATTTGAATATGGTAACCACATTCTCTTATGTTAATGAATATAAATGCTTAATAAAACTGTTCTGTAAAGATGCAGTGAATATATATTGTCTGAATTTACCGAGAAATGGGAAAATATTAACATTCCAAAAGGGTGTACTTATTGATACCGAGCAATATGCACAGTGCTCAGCATGTACGAGTACACCCCATTTTAAAAATGAATATTTTTATCCATTTCTCAGTGATTCTACCCAATATATGTTGGTGCGTTTGAACAAAACTGATTTATTCAACAGATTTATTTATGCAAATAGTTTATCACTGAATATCTTGATTTCAAGTCAAGTGAAATATTGCAAAAATAATTACAAACTACAACATTTTAACAAAACTTATGTTTTTCATTTCTCTTGATTTATATATATTTTATTTTATTTATTTATTTATTTTTCCCTTCTTTTTTTTTTTTCTTCTTTTTCTATATATTTTTCCCTCACATATAAATTTGAGTGTACACATTTTTGGACCATTATCGTAAGTTTTTATTTATTTATTTATTTTTTAAAGCGGGCCTCACAGTGGCGCAGTGGGTAGCACGTTCGCCTCACAGCAAGAAGGTTGCTGGTTCGAGCCTCGGCTGGGTCAGTCGGCGTTTCTGTGTGGAGTTTGCATGTTCTCCCTGTGTTGGCGTGGGTTTCCTCCGGGTGCTCCGGTTTCCCCCACAAGTCCAAAGACATGCGGTACAGGTGAATTGGGTAAGCTAAATTGTCCGTAGTGTATGGGTGTGTATGGATGTTTCCCAGAGATGGGTTGCAGCTGGAAGGGCATCCGCTGCGTAAAACATATGCTGGATAAGTTGGCGGTTCATTCCGCTGTGGCGACCCCAGATTAATAAAGGGACTAAGCCGAAATGAAAATGAATGAATGAATTTTTTAAAGCTCCAGATTTGGCTTCAGTACTCATTCATTCATTTTCTTTTCAGCTTAGTCCCTTTATTAATCTGGGGTCGCCACAGCAGAATGAACTCCCAACTTATCCAGCATGTGTTTTACGCAGCGGATGCCCTTCCAGCTGCAACCCATCACTGGGAAACATCCACACACACTCATTCACACACATACACTATGGACAATTTAGCTTACCCAATTCACCTGTACCGCATGTCTTTGGACTTGTGGGGGAACCCGGAGCACCCGGAGGAAACCCACGCCAACACAGGGAGAACATGCAAACTCCACACAGAAACGCCAACTGACCCAGTCGATGCTCGAACCAGCGACCTTCTTGCTGTGAGGCGATCGTGCTAGCCACTGTGCAGCCCGGCTTCAGTACTGACTAATCTAATGTATACGCACAACTATAATATTGTATAGCATCTTATTAAAAATCTTCATTTAAAAGTTGATTTGTGAGGGGTGTCCCTATATAGAGGGAGAAATTATATGATTATCATCATGAAATCTATAATGAATATGCCTCGTTTTTAATGCTTTAAATTTTTGTTACAAATATTTTGTTTCTCTCTTCAGATGAATCGACAGAGCTTCAGACACAAATATCAAACCTTTTCAAGTCTTTAGCAGTACAACTTCAAGGTACGTCACCAAATGCATCTCGTTTGAATCTCCTGAACGTTAATGTTTGTCATGTTATGTAAAAGGTTTCTTCTTACAAAGCTATTTCATTTATACAATGTCGACGTGGGCAACAGTAGCTACGTTTACATCAAGCTATTTTTATGTGCATTTTGGATTATCGCATAAATGCCAAGATGCGCATACATTTTGAATATGTGCATAAGAAACCTAAGCGCATTACTGAGTAGGTGTAATGATATTCACAGCCACTTGGCGCCACAGCACCCGCAGGCCTATATGAGACGGGCCGAGAGAAAAGGAGATGGAAAAAACAGGAGGAAAGACGGAGTATACTGAGAGAGGCAAAAGAAAAAAAAAAATTCTTGGCTCGGTTCACCTGACACGCTGTCTCCCGGTCCTCCACCAGCTGAGAGATCGGTGACGTGCTGGGTCCCTGTGAAGGAATCTATCCACCTGCCCGTCTTTTAGCGTCCGGCGGCGGCCCTTCGGGGTGGCAGCATTTATGGTCTCCTGCTCCGCTCCCGCTTTAGTGGATGGACGCAGGCTTCGGCATCAAGGCAGACAACGGTGACTCCCCTGGTCTCTCTGGGATGGCTCCCTTCAGCACTTTCCCTTCCGGTGGTGAGCCCCGCGTCCCCTGCTCCTCCCCGTGCTGGGAGACGGCAGCAGGCAGATCCTTACCTTGCCAACCCCTGACCGCTCCGGCGCTCTCTGCAGACGGATGGGTTTCTCCCCCACTCGGATTCACTTCAGAACACTCACCCCTCTCAGCAGCAAGTACGTCTGGACAACGCGTCCCTCCTTCTCACGGATTTAGGCACCACTGTAATGATATTCGCGGCCACTTGGCCGCCGAGAAGAAGGAGGCGGAGAACCGACGAATCTTTAAAAAAAAGATATTTATTAAATATTTATTAACTAAACCAAAACAAACAGAACATAACTGTCCAGGCCTGGACCTCTCTCCCCTTCCTCTGCCATCGTTCCTCCTCTTATAGTCCAGAGCTCCTTCCGTGGGATTCGAGGCCGGTGTGCGCTGCAGTTGTATGCACTTACGCCACGGCCTCATTCCGTTCCCACGGCTCTCGGCCCCGCCCCCTCACCACAGTAGGATACACGTTTTATTTGATGATAAGAAAAAATGCACATAAACTACAATGGGAACACTTTTGCTGAATAAATTCCAGTATGCGGACACAAACTTACAACGGTTGCCTCTTCTCCTTGCTCTTCTGATTGTATTACAATTCTGCGCATAAATTTAAAGGTGCTGTATGTACGTTTTTGACTCTTATAAAGCATAAAAATACATGATATGTTTGCAGATATTTGTGAAACATGCTGAGTGAACATTCTTGTTTATCTGAAAAACAATGCTGAAGTCAGATATTCTGCTTTGAAAATGTGAGTTACGTGCCGGAACGTCTGTCTTTGTTTTAGTCTTTTAACCCGCCCACTTTCACTTTAGCCCATTATATTTCAGCAATCTGGGTTGCCTTGGTGGAAAACAGCATATTTGATTTATTCATTCAGAAAGGCTCACAAAGTGTGTGTCCGTGACCGAAATGCGACCTCCGGTGGACAGTAGCAAACTCCGAAATGAGACGCAGATTCAGAGTTCCACATGAGTAAATAATTAATTAGCAAATAATATAAATATTACTAATGTAAACATTAGGTGAGCAGGTTACATTGTAACCCCGTGTCCAAACAACACTCTACGTGAAGAGATTCACAATGATTAGCAATTGGGCTGTTTGCACCAGACAAAATACAGCCATTCAGAAGCACAGAATATGCACTCACTCACAAACGCTAAGGTTTATAATCTAATTAATACATATGAAACCTCTTTAACATTATTAAATGTGAATGCCGAATCACTGATATGTGTTTGTTTTGAGTCACAGTTCTGAAGTTCTGGTAAAGAGGTGAACTATCTGCTGCTGCTTTCAGTAGTATGGCAATAAATGTCATGTGAAATGGCATTCAAACTCGCATTATTAGCATTTAACACTGAATAAAGCACATGAGGTGTACCTGAAGTGATCATTGTCAGTGTTCTGTTGTTCAGCTGTGAGAAATAGAAGCCGTTTCCGATATATCAATTCGAGATGTTGGTTAACTTGGTTACTTCTTTTAATATGGCGAATATTCCTTCTATCGCGAGCCGTTGCTTTTATATAAAGCACGATTTAAATCAGCCTTTAGTCTCGATCGTCAGACTCGCTCCTTTTGGTCCTCAATCTGGCAACCTGCGCTTACGTTTGTTTTGATCCAGGAATGCAATACCTAGTTCAACCACTGGGTGTCAAACTTACTGCGCCTTTAATTTGCACCTTTGGATGGAAGCAGCTATTGAGAATAAAAGGAAACAAGAAACTAACACTCATATCATGTCATATCCTGATGACAACAACTAACACTACAAAATGTAAATGTTGCAGATTGATTTAATGTTGAATTTTCTCTGTTTCCTTTCCCAGATATGTTGGAAAAATGTAAAGGGGATCTATTAGAAGTGAAAGACGGTCAAACCAAGACGCAGCCATTTTTCCTGGAGCATCTAGTCTACTTTGTTGAAGTGAGTTCTCCAGAATTAAGATTTAAAGCGCATACACGGGTCTCTTGAGCGGCTCACTCATTATTAACCCTGTCTTCCAGACTGTTTGTATCGTCCTATGGATATCTAGTTACTGTGCAAGTGTCCTCCGGCCCTTAAAGTCCAGTTTACAGAAGAAGAAGAAAAAGAAAAAAGAAGCTAGCATCGTAACGGTAATGCTACTATTTCTACGAACGTGTAGAGTTGGAGGGGATTTGGCTCACTCACTCTTATTTTTTTTGTGTCTCCCAAACAGCCGGCGGTGATTTTAGCCTTTCAGGAGTTTAGCAGCGGCTTGCAGAGCCTCCTCAACCAGGCCCTGGAGCACATCAAGAGCCAGGAGATCAGCCTGACCGCACTGAAGCTGGAGGCCCTCAGTCTAGAGGGACAAACCCAGACCGAGGTGTGTATGTGTGTGTGTGATTGGTCTCAACAAGCTGCTTTTTGGGGTTTGCACCTTTAATGGCCAGGACGGTGGAGAGGAAAAGATAGGAAAGCATTTTGATTTCAAATTTGTTTTGTCACATACAGAGTCATACACAGTATGACTTACACAACCACTCGTGACCTTGAAATAGTGATAACAAAACACAGTGGTCCCTCGTTAATCGCGGGGGTTGCGTTCTAAAAATAACCCACAATAGGCGAAACCCACTAAGTATTGAGCTTTACAATTATCATAGATGTTTTAAGGCTGTAAAACCCCTCACTACACACTTTATACACTTTTCTCAGACAGACATTAGCATTTTTCCTGCAGTCACTGATCCACAAAGCTAAAGCAGACTAGGTTTGTCACGATACTGGAACTCGATACCAATCAGTACTGAAATTTTTAAATCGTCCATTTCCCGCTAACATTTGAGCGCTGTTGAGTGTTCTTAAACAGCGCTGATTTGCCATTGCGTTCACGTGCTCAACAGAAATGACTGTGATTGGCCGTGAAGGTCATCAGTTCACCGAACTCACCGCTGTTTACAGTGTAACCACAGATACAGGCACACTGGAGCGTTTTAAAGCCGCGAAGATCAATCGATTAATCAGAGGATCACTCGTATGGCAGCTTATAAACAGACCAGCTGATCTTCACGGCGCAAGTCGGCGGCTCTCTGCGGTGCCCAGCTACAACTCGGGACATTGTTCATAGGACGGTTTGAACTTTGAGAGCGTTTAAACACGAGAGAAAAGTGTGAATATGTTAATGTCTGTCTGAGAAACGTGTATAAAGTGTGCAGTGAGCGGTTTTACAGCCTTAAAACATCTATAATAATTGTAAAAAATAAAGCTGACTACTTCGCCTATTGTGGGTTATTTTTATAAGGTAACTCCCACGATTAACGGGGGACCACTGCGTATATAATCTCCTAAATGTGAATTTTGTCACTGTTTTGGTGCGCACTAGATATCTTAAAACTATGCTGACTTTATTTTAATTTCATCAAACCTTAGTTTGTTGTGCTCGTTTCTTGACTCTATTATTCCCTTCTCATCCAGGCGGAAGGAACCTTCGCAAAAACCGCAATGGAAAAGGTGCAGAGCAGCTACCTGCGTTCACTGCAGGAGGTCGGGGAACTGTTGAAGAAGAGAGCGGACTCGTTGAAATCCCTCAAAATCTGAGCGCTCCGTCAATCCATCCATCCAGCGTCCAGTCCCCGACCCGCACGGCGTCTTTGCTCCCAAACTCAGTCTGTGAACCCAGCCGGTCTCTTCCTTCCTATTTATCCATCTCATTACTCACGTACAGATAAACAGGCACACTGTAAGAACAAATCCCAAACTTCGACTTCAGCACAAACCTCTACAGTGCTCCGGCACTTTTAAGTGGAAACGTAAACTTCATATCCCTAGCGAAACCACATAGGCGAACGAAATTAAGCAATTTTAGAAGTACTGCTATAAATTATTGTACATAGTGTGAAGATAAACCGAACTCCTTGGCGAATTAAAGTGAACTGCTTTTGTCTTTTTTTTATTATTATTTTTTTTTTCCGTTGTCTCACTTCTTTCCCAGCCGTAGATTTGCCTCCTGCCGATTTGTTGCCGGTGCCACTCTGTATCGCAAGTAGCCAACTTCCAGACTGACACGCACTCTCTGCGCGCCGCGTTTACACGCCGTTCGCAATGCACAACCAGCCAAGAGCTAAGCTTCGACTTTCCAGGAGATTTTGCGCAACTGTTCTGCGGCGGTGGGAGTTGTGTCCAGATGCTTTGAGTGAATGTTTTTGGGGTGCATCCATTGCGAATATTTGTTTGTACATTACAAATGACTTTACTTGAGCCGCAAGCGTTCGAAATGTAGCTTTCCCGACCGTTTGTTCGGAATCCTCACCACACGCACGTCAATGTAGCATTGAATGCTACTTGGGAAAGTTTTGCGTTCTCGTTGGATTGATCGTCAAAGACGTTTATTCAATCATGCTTCAAATTGATTTCATGCTTAAAGTGACGGTTTCGTCGTTTGGTTACAGGGCGAGTTGTTTACTTTGAACTCTGAAAGAAAAACAGTTGTTGATTGCACTGACGTCCCTTAAATGATGAGGTTTTATTAATGTTGCATACCAAAAAACGTCTAAATTAGCCTTGCGTAAAAAAAAGAAGTCGTAGAGGCGAAGGGTTTTTATACGAATGAAATGTGTTGATCTCTACCAGGAAGTGCAACTTGTTTACAATGTTTCTGAGCGCCATTTTGAATTGTTTATATAGCGCGTGTGTGTGTGTGTGTGTGTGTGTGTGTGTGTGTGCGCGCGCTGCGATCTTTAAGCTTTCACTGCTTTATACCTGCTCGGGAGGGGGAAATATGCGTTTCTCTTTTTGTCAAGCTTTTTATTTTAATCCAACACAACGGGGATACAGGACTAAGTTGTGCAAACGAGCGGCTCTTCTGTTGCTCCAGGACTCATGTCACGCCACCGAGAGGAACGCGCGCGCTTCTGGACTGAGGAGGTGGTTGGAAGTGTCGACTGATCAATTCTTTTGTTAGGGAAATTGAGAAAATATAAACACTGGAATGTGAAAAGGAGTTTTTTAAATAAAAGTAAATGTTCCACGTGCTGCGTCTGCATTTGGCTTCTTGTGAAGATGAAGAAAGGGTTTTTCAGAGGGTCAGAGAATAAGGCTAATACTGCTCATTTCCTTCCTGTTTGAGTCTTCATGCTAAACTGTCGTGCAATGACATACATCCGGTCTCTCTTTAGCGTTTGGGCTGCTTGCCAATTCTACAAACCCAAACCCCTGCTAGATCATATTTCAGTTTGAAGTACTAGCCAAGTACATGGTAATCAGCCGCATATCTCGGGTAATTACATTCAAGTACACATGAAATCAAAACTAACCTTATTGATTTTGTTAGCTCACAGGGCTAGTTTGGTGGTGAACAATTCATCTGTGCATGTCATTAAGACAAAAATAAATAAATGTTTGCCCTTGTAGTCTTTAATTGAAATCTGAAAATGCACTTCCTGTTTGTTTTCAGTAAAATTGTCAGATGACGTCTGTCTGAGGTATTGGGCGGGGCTAACACACTTAACCACGCCCCTACAACTGTCAGTTTTGCCTTCCAAAACAGAGACAAAATTTGCATTTCGAAGATATAAAACAGATATAAACATGTAAAGCTTGCAGTTTGTCACTTCCGCCTTAAAGGTGACATTGAACATCTCCCATGGCCTGCACAGTCACCAGATCTAAATCTTATTGAGCCACTTTGGAGGAAAGAGTCAGTGAATGTTTTCCTCCAGCAGCATCACGTAGTGACCTGGCCACTATCCTGCAAGAAGAATGGCTCAAAATAACTCGGGCCACTGTGCAGGAACTGTGTCTGTCATTCCCAAGATGAATTGATGCTGTATTGAATGGAGGGTCTACACCACAGGTGTCAAAGCCAGTTCCTGGAGGGCCGCAGCTCTGCACAGTTTAGTTCCAACCCTAATTAAACACACCTGATCAAACTAATTGAATCCTTCAGGCTTGTTTGAAACCTACAGGTAAGTGTGTTGAAGCAGGGTTGGAACTAAACTGTGCAGGGCCACGGCCCCTTCAGGAACTGGCTTTGACACCTGTGGTCTACACCATACTAATGAATTGTTGTGCTCTCAGGTGCTGATTATGGGCTTCATTCAGTGTTAAATGCTCCCAATGTGAGTTTAAATACCATTTTACGCTACTTTTATTGTCATACTACACTACCTGACAAAAGTCTTGTCGTCGATCCCAGTTGTAAGAGCAACAAATAATAACTTGACTTCTAGTTGATCATTTGGAAAAGTGGCAGAAGACCTACTGGAACCCGCACGGACCCAAGATTCTCACAGAAATCAGTCAAGATTGGTGAAGGAAAAAATCATGGTTTGGGGTTACATTCAGTATGGGGGCGTGAGAGAGATCTGCCGGTATCAAGACATTTGTGCTGCCCATTACATTACAAACCACAGGAGAGGGC
>CAIGQW010053047.1:1087596-1100850 GCA_903798125.1 Danio choprae | reverse complement strand
GATAGATAGATAGATAGATAGAATCATTAACAGTACAGATAGATAGAATCATTAACAGTATAGATAGATAGATAGATAGATAGAATCGTTACCGTGATAGATAGATAGAAAGAATCAATAACAATATAGATAGATAGATAGATAGAAAGAAAGAATCATTAATAGTACAGATAGATAGATAGATAGATAGATAGAATCATTAACAATATAGATAGATAGATAGAAAGAATCATTAACGGTACAGATAGATAGATAAATAGAATCGTTAACGTTGTAGATAGATAGATGGATAGAATCGTTAACGTGATAGATAGATAGATAGAATCATTAACAGTACAGATAGATAGATAGATAGATAGATAGATAGATAGATAGATAGATAGAATCGTTAACGTTATAGATAGATAGATAGAATCGTTAACGTGATAGATAGATAGATAGATAGATAGATAGATAGATAGATAGAATCATTAACAATACAGATAGATAGATAAATAGAATCGTTAACGTTATAGATAGATAGATAGATAGATAGATAGATAGATAGATAGAATCATTAACAATATAGATAGATAGATAGAAAGAATCATTAACGGTACAGATAGATAGATAGATAGAATCGTTAACATTATAGATAGATAGATAGATAGATAGATAGATAGATAGATAGATAGATAGAATCGTTAAGGTTATAGATAGATAGATAGATTATAGATTATTTTGCAGTGAATCGTGTAATTTGATGTCATCAATAACATGACACGTCAGTGTTTTTACATTGAGGTAAAGTTGTTTTATATTTGCATATTTGGACTTTCGTGTTCAATAAAAAGTACAGCAGAAATTGAAAAGGCTAATACTGATTTATAATTATGACATACTCTTATGAGCACATTATATTAGTAACTAACTCGACGTTTATAAAATAGTTTACATTGTTTACCATGCTACTATGAATATTTGGTCTAAAAATCACATGCAAGTATGACTTCAACATTAGCATTATTAAGTTGACTGTGAACAATGTTGTGCTTTGATTGTCATTGACTGATAATATGATTTCCTGCAAAAAAAAAACTTTTCAGAAATTATGTGATTAAGGAGAATGTCCGAACTTTACCTCAAGCTCATTTTTAGCATGTTTTTACTGGCTGACAGGACGTGAAAAACCAGACGGGTGTTGCAAAGGTGGATCTCTATAGAGAAGTCAATTGTAGGCTTAGTAAGGGCTTAGTAAATGTGTGTAAAGGTGATCTCTTCATAAAATCTAAATACGCTGGTTTCTTAAATCCACTTTTTGCATTCTGGTTTTCTGTACACTTTTTTTGGCCGTTTGAGACTTGTTGTCAATAGTATATTTTAAAGGGAAGCTTAGCACTTCCCTACACATTGGTGATCTTCTCTGCATAAGCCTGCATCATCACCTTTTGATTATGTGTCTTTTCTTATTGTATTATTATTACATGGTGAAGAATTTGGTGTCCAGTGTTATTTGTGTTTTATTCAGGGCTCGAAATGAACCTTGTTGCTTGGTGGCGCCGGCGCTCCTAACTTCAAAAATGTAGGCGCACCAGCCAAAATTTAGGCGCACCCACCCAAAATTACGAGCAGCGTTACTACAAGTTTTATATTAACAAATTTATTGCATTTGAAATCAACACTAATCAAAACTAACAAACAAACAAGTCTGCCTGCGCCCACCGGCCCTGCACACACTGCTTGACGTGAATGAGATGAACTGAGTTAACATTAATAACTTTGCTGTTCTCACGGGTGGTGTCTGATATTGACATATAACTTATTACTTGCATACGTCATCTTTATAACAGTAACGGTCTTTTCATGAGCTGCAATATTAGTTTAATCTCAGTGAATGCATGCTCTTTTGCGATGGTGAACGCGGTGTGTCGCACGACTGACAACATCGTGACGATTAAATGAAGGATTAAGTGACGTTAGAACATCTCGTGCTTAAAATGTGTAGATGTGGTAAACCTGCAAACTCCGTCCCACCAGCTTTACGGTGCATGGTTTTAGTCTTTTTCAGAGCGGACTTTAACCCACTGGAAGTCTTTTATCCACTCTTCGAAAAGTGTAAATGGTGGATTAACGTTCACCACGTGAGCACTTATAAGATGTGCCGTTATTTGTAACTTTAGGTGGTTTCTAAAACAAAATCTGTCAGTGTTATTTTCATTCTCTTGTGTTCAATTCAATTCAATTGTATTTATACAGCGCTTTTTACAATGTAGATTGTGTCAAAGCAGCTTAACATGTTCTAGTAAAGTCCAGATTTCAGAGTTTAGTTCAGTTCAGTGTGGCTTAAGTTTCACTGCTGAAAGTTCAAACACTGAAGAGCAAATCCACCGAAGCGCAGCTCCACAAGTCCCGATCCGAGCAAGCCAGTGGCAACAGTGGCGAGGGAAAAAAAATTCACTAATTTTAACCTCGAGAGAAACCAGGCTCTGTTGGGCACGATCATTTTTTGTTCTGGCCAAACTTCCTGTGTGGAGCTGCAGTCTAGGCGTCGGAGGCTGGGGAAGCTGGACATCCATTGTGGAAGCTGCAGGTGTGGTAGGGCGCCGGCGGGAGGTCAGGCTGGCCCTTTGTATCCAGACCTTTACATTTTCACAACTGTCCCTGCCACCTGAAGACTGAGTGATTGACAGATGATATTAACCAATCCATTCGCGTTCTGTTCTAGAGCAGTGGGCCAATAAGAAGAGCTTGAAGGCAGGGGCAAGCTCTGCGGGATTTGTTTACTGCAGCAAGTTCATGTCTGTTTTAAACCATTCCCAAGCGCAAAGATGCATTCTGCGTGAATGTCTCCTAAATACGTGCACGCGGTGAACGTTTTGCAGTGATACCTGCTCGCACGGCAACAATTTTATGCACTCGCACAAATGCTCCCAAATATATTTTGAGGTCGCATAGATACAATTTCGGGCGCATATGCAACCAAAACGGTCGCAATTTCGAGCCCTGTTTATATGCTGTTGTACTTTTAAACAACACTCAAAAAAAGAGGTTTGCTGTTTGTTCCATCTCCTTATTTAAAATAAGCTGAAATAATACAATTCTTATGTTATTTTTTGGGACAACTTAATTGTTGTATGTTCAATCCACTTAAATTTGTAAAAACCTAATAAGTGAACTTAATTCCTTCATGTTGTCCCAACACAAGTCAGTTTGGTGGAACCCAGTAGGGGTGTAACGGATCACAACCCACAGTTCGGAACGCACGTGACCCGCGGATTATTAACTTTTTTTTGAACTTGTAGGTTAATCCAACTTTTATAACAATAGCAGAGAGATCGCCTCCCACGTCATTCAGATCACGTGTATGAAAGCATTTTAGCTTCCCTGTAAAATATAATGATGACGGACAAAGTTGTGGTGGGACATATACCTAAATGCTTTCTTAGGTTATTAATTAAAGGTGTTTTCTGTCACTGCTTGTTTAGCCTGCATTAATGCATTCAGTGTAAAGCTGCACAATTAAACATTAAAAGATCAGGATCTCAATTCAAACCCGCGCAACATAAATTATAAATGATAATGATTCGCATATGTTTATTAATCCGTCGAAGCGCTGCATTCACATCTGCGTGTGGTCGAGAGAGATTCAGTTTTTACACTTGGTCAGTTTGTTACAAACAATTAAATAACACAGAAGTACTGGTAGAACAGTTTATAGTTTAGATATAAACACCGGTGTTTATGGTAAAGGTTAAAATCACCGTTTAGTGGAACTTGGCGCTGGTGAATGTTGTAGCAGTTACATTGTGTAACCAATGGGTGGCGACAAACAACCATCAATGTTATGTCACTGAATAGGTTTTCAAAAACGATACACCTATAATGAAACATGAAGTTTGTATGTGTGAATTGTTGAATCATTAATTGAATATGTTGTACAAGATGTTAGATTTCTATATTTAGCATTATCAATAGCAATTGCTATATTTAGCAAAAGCAATATTTTCCTTTTTTTTTTAGCTGGTTCTTTCTTGATTTTTATTTTTAGTAAAATTACAGGTTCTTTAGTTAAGTTAAGTTTGCTAAAACCAATGGTTTGTGCAGTAATATTTTTTGTAATGGAAAGACATTGACAATTGTCTCCTCCCTTTTTTGCTGATCCGAAAAATGGTCCGATCCGTGACTCAAAAACCGCAGTGTGATCCGAACCGTGAGATTTGTGATCCGTTACACCACTAGAACCCATCATTTTTTTTACAGTGAAGCTTTACGTATTTCTATGTTTAGTTTTGAATTTTATTTAGTAATATACTTTTTTCAAATATTTAATTTAAATAATGTTGAATTGTTTAATCTACATTTGTATGTGGCATGCTGAATTTGCTGTGAATGTTTGCCGTCTTCATGGCCATTTGTGACCACATAATATTGTTTGACGAAAGACGTAATGATTCTCTTTTAAGTAATTCTCTTTTATTTATTTTCATTTAGTTTCAGTGCTATCTATTTCAAGTATAGCCTTCAAAGGAACATTTCCAATCGTCCAAAAGCATTTTAATAGCGTTAGTTAATAAAATAAAACAAATGGCTGTAGTGGTGTGTTGTCTTACTTCGCAAAATATATGGCGAAATGTTTTTGCAGATTAAAACACCAATAACACAAAGAGAAATCTCCTTTGCTTCGGAGAGATGCGTATTTCACATTTTTGAATTGCAAATGCCCATTTGTGTAATATAGGTCCAGAAGCTACAATGCATGTGTCCTGTGGACATCCGTGGTGTTTTCCAGCTGGACGAGCGGAGGAGAGATGCTGTGATTGCTCTTGGGATCTTCCTAGTGGAGTCTGAGTTGCAGGTACTGGTTTAACATAGTCAAACCATTGGCTTCATTGATTAAAATGAGGAATAGCGGGGCACATATAATAGGAATAGCGGGGCACAAAATGTTTCCCTCCCTTTACTAATACTAAGGATTACAGCTTGCTTTAGGAGCATTCAGAACATCACCCGTACAGAGCTTGTACATTGAAGCCAATGAACCTTCACTCTAAAACAGACGATTGAAACTTTCATTACAGTATGCTGTTAAGTTAAAAGCAAATAAGAACAACCCAGCTTATTCTGCAGTTTTAACCCACAATTTGTGCAGTTGTATGAGTGTAAGCCAAAAACCATCAGATCATTTGGAGTGCATGTTAATCCACATTTACAAAATTTAAATCTAAACCTGGACATTTTGAGTCAAACATACTTAATGTACTCGTAATACTCGGCTTAGTCCCTTTATTAATCTGGGGTTGCCACAGCGGAATGAACCGCCAACTTATCCAGCATATGTTTTACGCAGCAGATGCCCTTCCAGCTGCAACCCATCTCTGGGAAGCATCCACACACACTCATTCACACACATACACTACGGACAATTTCTTTGGACTGTGGGGGAAACGGAGCACCCGGAGGAAACCCACGCAAACATGGGGAGAACATGCAAACTCCACACAGAAATGCCAACTGGCCCAGCCGAGGCTTGAACCAGCGACCTTCTTGCTGTGAGGCGATCGTGCTACTCACTGTGCCACCGTCCAGCCACAGTATTTATTATATGCATATTTTTTATCTGTTTTAATAAAAACTAGTTTAGATTTGTCCACCTGTGGGGTTTTGGAGGCGTCTGCATCACCATATGGGGCATAAGAACAGGACGTGTGTTTGGATATAACTCTTTTATTGTTCATTTATTCGTTTGCTGGAAATTAGACCTGAAAAACAATTTTGCAATTAAATGATGACATCATTTTTCATTTTTGGATGAGCTATCTCTTAAATAAAATAGTAAATATTTGCTACAAAGAATTATTGTATTCTTTTATTCACAATAGTCTACATTATGTATTACAAATATGTGGGCGCTTTTATGTAGTATTACAACAGTGATGCGATCATATGGTAAACCAAGTAAAGTCATTATCTGTGTTCTTGAGCAGGTTCGCTCTGTGCTTCTGAATGGTTTGTTTATTTACTCCTCCAGCACAAGGACGCTATTGTCCCATACTTGTTGGTTTTGCTGAAGGGATTGCCCAGGGTGCAATGGATCGAGGAGAGCTCAGAAAGGAAAGGACGAGGTATGAATCGACCATGTTTCGTTTTTTTTTTAAATCTGTCAAATACTCCTGCTCTCACTTTCCTCTCATCCTGTTGTCAGAAGCGCTTCCCATTGCGGAGAATTTCTCCTTCTGTTTGGTGACGATGCTCTCAGATGTCGCCCAGGTGGATGAATCCATGCGCGTCCAGGTGTGTTCATGAGGATTTTACTCGAGGAGTTTAATTTGCTTATCTGAAAAACATCTACTTTTTCATTTTTAAGCATGATTTCTTCCATACGTGTATAGTTTTTCTATGTATAGAATTATAATCTTACTGTATTTGCAAAGACAGTTTATAAAGGAGACCTATCATGCCCCGTTTTATGTGAAGTTTCAGCTCAAAATATCCCACAATTTATTTTATAACATTAAAACTCTCCCTTTTAGGCTTTGATCCTAATTGTGCCATTTTGGTGACTGTCGCTTTAAATTCAAATGAGATGTGTGCTTTTCGAAAGGGGGCGGGGCTATGAATGCTTGTGTGTCAGCATAGTGGTAGATTTAAAAACAAGACTAGCCTTCTATGCTAATGAGGGAGAGATGGTCACTAATGGGCGGGGCTTTCTCCCTCTGATGACACGTACAAAAGCAGAATGTCAATCAAAGTGTTTCTGCAGACACTTATTTTTAAGTGTGCAGACACAGTTTTTATCAAGTGTGATAATTCATTCATTCATTTTCTTTTCGGCTTAGTCCCTTTATTAAACTGAGGTCGCCACAGCGGAATGAACCGCCAACTTATCCAGCATATGTTTTACGTATATTTCATAAGCTAACTTGAATAGCTCTATTTTGAAATAATTAATACATTTATTTGTTTTTATAATTATTTTTTATGGGTTTTTCACCTTTAATTTGGATAGGAAAGTGAAGGTTACAGACAGGAAAGTATTGGGAGCAGAGAGAGGAGAAGGGTTGGCAAAGGACCTCGAGCTGGGAATCAAACTCGGGTCGTCGTGAGCACCATGTCGCTATATGTCAGCGCACTTAACCACTAGGCTGTTGGCACTGACTAATTAATACATTTATATTGAATGGGAAAATGTTGTGCATCTGCAGACAATAATAGTAGACTAATTATCAGCATAAACAAATACATAAGGGCAGCGGTATAAATGAAGGAGTCTAACAGTACAGAAATAAAATCAGATACAGAAAAGGTACAGAAATAAAATAATCAAACGAACAATAAAGTTGTATAGTCTTCATTATATGCGTTATTAAATAAAAATTATTTTTGTTAAAGCTACAAAATGCAATATTTCCTTGTGACCAAATGCTTTAAACTCATTTAAAAAGCTTCAGGGGCAGTCACGGGCCCTAAAACACAACTAATAAACTTTCAAGTTTTTATGTTTAAACTGAAATGACTCCACAATTGTACCTGGTCAGCTATAATCCTGACTCTACGTTACAGATCCTGCACATTGCGCGTTCACACATCGCAATATCGATGCTAAAAACGATATATTGTGCAGCCCTACTCTTTAATGTCTCAATGCAAAGAAGATTTTATTTTTAAAGCATGGTGTAATATAAACAGGTTTAGTTTATAGGTTGTATTGCATCACGAGATGTACATTTCACTCCTGTGAACACAACAGAACGACATCCCGCACATAATTTTCACTTATGACGTGTCAAAATTAAGAGCGACAACTGATTATATACTGTATTTCCTCTCAAATATTTCAGATTTTGGAGGCTGTGATGAACCTCATTCAGGTGCTACAGGAAACATGTCAGAACACCGAGGGCCAAGACAAAGGTCTGTGTTTTCTTCCCATCCCGAATGCCATGTGGAATTACAAATTATTTTAGATTACATGCAAAATTCATTCATTCATTCATTCATTTTCATTTCGGCTTAGTCCCTTTATTAATCTGGGGTCGCCACAGCGGAATGAACCGCCAACTTATCCAGCATATGTTTTACGCAGCGGATGCCCTTCCAGCTGCAACCCATCTCTGGGAAACATCCATACACACCCATTCACACTCATACACTACGGACAATTTAGCTTACCCAATTCAACTGTACCGCATGTCTTTGGACTGTGGGGGAACATGCAAACTCCACACAGAAACGCCAACTGACCCAGCTCGAACCAGCGACCTTCTTGCTTCGAGGCGAACGTGCTATCCACTGCGCCACCGTGAGGCCTATGCAAAATTCATAGCTTTTATAATTATTGAGAGACAGTCAACGGTAATGGCTTTACTTGATCCATCTTAATGATTAATGATCCCGTCATAAAAACATTGTTCGATAATATCGATATGAATATTGCTTTATTAGATACACTAGCCTACTTGTGCATGAGTAGACTAGTGTTCTTTAGTATGAGGTTTTTGAGTTTCTATAAATAAGTAGAGTTTGTAGCTAGAAATAGGCTCGCATTCAATCAAAAACACAGTAACAACAGTAATATTATATAATTATACAGTAATAATTATAATTTTTTCTATCTAAATATATTTCCATTTGAACATAATCCTTCTTGAAAACTTTAAGCTCTTTTCCACTATCGTGCTGAACCGTTCTTTATGCTGAACCGTTCCATTCCATGCCAAACCGGGCCAGACAGCACGGATACGGTTTAATTTTCCACTGTTGTGCTGCAACAGAGCTCTTCGGAACGTTACACATAACATATCAGTAGCTGCTTTGGTAACGCAATGTAAACGGCTCCCTTTGTTTATTTAAATTGTAATAAAAGCCGAAACATGTTCACGTGTAAATGCGAAAACAACAGCGCGACTAAACACTGTTATGCCACTCTCTCGTATAGGAGCGCTAACATAAATATACAACAGAAGTCACAGCACCCGTATTCATTTAGAGGTCACATGTTGTGCGGCTTTGGGCAAATTTTATTTGGAGGGAGAATTACCAAAATGTAACGTGAGGATTGAAAATGATTGGAGGGGAAATAAATAGTATATTTCAAATCTCCGTACATAACAGAAAAATAAACAATGATAATGCAACAATAACAGTTTATCTGTATTAGTGGCATGCGGAAATATATTTTTGGACAGGCCTTGTCAAAAGTGAGCGGGCACTTTCGCTAATAAAAAAATATTACTTAAATTGTTTCTTTTTTAACAATCAATTAAATCGCACATAGTGGTTTTATATCAGGAGTTGATAATGATATAATATATATACTATAATTTGATGGTGAATATATAACCATTTAAACGGTGGCTGTTATTTGTTTTAAGTATTCAAACAGTAAATAACGAATGCATCGCTAACAAGTTCAATAAAAAAACCAATATGAAAAAACACATCGCATATCAGGGGCAGCATGGTGGCGCAGTGGGTAGCACGATCGCCTCACAGCAAGAAGGTCGCTGGTTCGAGCCTCGGCTGGGTCAGTTGGCATTTCTGTGTGGAGTTTGCATGTTCTCCCCGTGTTGGTGTGGGTTTCCTCCGGGTGCTCCGGTTTCCCCCACAAGTCCAAAGACATGCGCTATAGGTGAATTGGGTAAGCTAAATTGTCCGTAGTGTTTGTGTGTGAATGAGTTTATGGATGTTTCCCATTGATGGGCTGCGGCTGGAAGGGCATCCTCTGCGTAAAACATATGCTGGATAAGTTGGCGGTTCATTCCGCTGTGGCGACCCCAGATTAATAAAGGGAATAAGCCGAAAAGAAAATGAATGAGTGAATAGCATATCAGGATATAAAGCATATAAAGGACTATTATATCTAGCAAAATGCTGTTTTCTTGTTATTTTAATTATTGTTTTTGTCTTCATAATTAACTAACGAGCTAGATAAATCCCTGCTTGATGTTTTTGAAAATATTTTGCGTAGCTACATCACCCTGTAACCTATATATTAAAGATCACAGAGGGAAAAATAGAAAGAAAAAAAGGAACATGTTACATGGCCCCATAAATGTCCAACTTATATTTGTTTAACTGAATCGTAGGTCTATAGCTGAAATGTTGAAAATTCATTCATTCATTTTCTTTTCGGCTTAGTCCCTTTATTAATCTGGGGTCGCCACAGCAGAATGAACCGCCAACTTATCCAGCATATGTTTTACGCAGCGGATGCCCTTCCAGCTGCAACCCATCACTAGGAAACACCCATACACTCTCATTCACACACATACAGTACACTATGGCCAATTCAGCTTACCCAATTCACCTATAGCTCATGTCTTTGGACTGTGGGGGAAACCGGAGCACCCGGAGGAAACCCACGCCAACACGGGGAGAACATGCAAACTCCACACAGAAATGCCCAGCCGAGGCTCGAACCAGCGACCTTCTTGCTGTGAGGCGACAGTGTTAAAAAATTGCTCATTTTATTTTTTATAAAACTTTTTGTCAAAACGTATTGATACTTCTTTGAGTAAAAACAATTCCGACCTTTAAGAATCCATTTTTATTGTATTTATTCATTCATTTGACTTGTTTATTGGTGCATATATAGGCTATAATTTAAATCATGCAACAGTACCTTAAATAGCTACTGTGCCACTCCGTAAAGCTTTCAAGCAAAGTCCAAAAAATTCAAGAAAGATTTGACTTTCTACGGCCCACATCACAACACGCCGCAACCGTTCTTCAGGTGGTCTAGCCGGCATAAAATTGCACAACAAGCCGCAGACGTCTGGGCTTTGAATTGAAAACTGCAATCATTTCCTCGTTGTTCAAAGAGTCTGCAAGTTTGTCTTCCATGGATATAGGATGTTGTTGTGGATTGTGGACATCGATGATCTTAAACGTGTCTTTATTCGACGCGCAGCAGAAAAAGTCTTTCAGCTTTTCTCACCCGGATCAGAGCGAGTTTTTGTGCTACCAAATACAGGGATAAACTCACGCACAGTCAGGCGAAGTAAAGCTCTCATTGCCTAAGATGTCAATCAAATTAGTCAAGCTCTAGCCACATATAAAACAATAGGCTATTTTATTATTATTATTATTATTATTATTATTATTAGGATTTTAGATGATGGATTAGTAATTATATTAGGCTATATATGGTATATATTTATTATTTTTTTCAATTCAATGAAATAATAACTTTTATAAACAAAATATGTTCGTAAGAATGTGGTGGGTCAGGGATTCCCTTCTGTCAGAGACTGCTCTATGGTTTTAAAACACTTTTCAAAATGTATCGTTTAGACCTGTATCATTTTTTTTTGTATGTTAAATGTAGTGTTGTTTACTTGTGGATGTCTGATGACTAGCGCGCTTCCGCTGTGGTAGCTTGCCAACAAAGCCGCGACGTCAACACACAGAATCTATCGGCACAGTTCAGCACGGTTGTCTAACCGTGCCGAGAATTCCAGGCCGAGAACGATTTGTAATCATGCCGCGCCGTTCCAGGCTCAGTGGAGAAGCAACCGTAACCGTACCGAACTGTTCTAGGAATGGTTCGACACGATAGTGGAAATGCAGCTATTGTTTCAATATGATATATGAAAACCTGATGTTTCAGAAGTCGTCAAAATATTCAGATTTGCTGCTTAAAAACATTTCTCATTGCTATCAGTGTTAAAGCAGTTCTGCTGTGGAAACTGATACATTTGTTAAAATCAAAATTCTGAATTATTTTAATAAATAAAAAGTAGAACTGCAGTTATTTTAATGTGTAAGTAATTACAATGCAGAATGGAGTTGGCCAAGATGGTTGTTGCTAGAAGGGATACAGCTGCAGCTGAAGTTAATGAGAATTATTTATTAAATCATCCATTAAATTGAATTTTATAAAAGCCTACTTCTACCCCAACCCTCACAGTAATGTCAAAACAGCATTATTATACTGAGTGTTATTCATATTATTAATTTAATTGTCCATTAAATTGCATTTTATTAACTTCTACCCCAACCCTCAAAGTAATGTTAAAACAGATTATTCATAATAATGACTAAATTACCCATTAAATTACATTTTATTAACACCTACCCCAACCCTTACGGTATCATAAAACAGTAATAATTGTTGTACAGTGTCACAAAGATTATGCTATATTGATGTGTCTATCCCCAGCTGTATCCCTTCTAGACTTTACCATTTGAGATCTGGTTTCTTTAAAAATCAATGAACTTCACTGCCTGATTTATATACGATATAAAGTGGGTCTCAGACCGGACAAGAAGGACAGAAATAAATTCCACTGTTCTGCGCCATACCTTTAATATATAGAAAATGTATTTTACCACAGTATTTTCCATTTCAGCGCTCACTGATGGCGCTTGCGTTTCAACGGTTTTACATCTCGTTTTACGCTTGAACAACTAAACGAATGCTTAAGTCTATTTAACTTATTATATTTTAATTAAATTACATTATCGACGCTGACATTAACCGTTCACCGGAAGTTTATCCGTTGACACTTGCTGTGCATGTAACTTGGCCCATTCTTCAAATAGAGTAGATTTAGATTTTAAATAACTTAAAGTTGTTATATTTCATTGCGGAGTGAAAATACTCTCTTCTGACTTCCCTTCCCAGAATACCTGTGTAAATACACCGTGCCGTGTCTGCTCGGCGTGGTGCGCGCGTTTGGGCGGTACAGCAACACAGAGGAGCCACTGTTGTCCAAACTCTTCCCCCGGGTGATTCCTCAGCCCCCGGGCACAGGAGATGGGGCAGAGGTGACCCGACGGAGATCTTTTAACGATTTCCGCTCCATCCTACCCAGCTCACTCCTCACCGTTTGCCAAAGTGACACTTTACGCCGCAAAACCAGCAGCGTTTCCAGCATCTCACAACAGGTACAGAATGCATTTCCTCCCTTCACCTGCAGGAGGCGTCTGCTACTGTAAAATACAAGGTGGAGGATAACAAACCACACAGACTATGAGTGCTGTTATAGTGTAATTGAGATTCTGTTATAGTTTTGATAATTAATTTGGTTGCCTTTTTGTTTTAATACAATGTACTAAATGTTTTGGTTTTATAGTTTTTATTATATACAGTTGAAGTCAGAATTATTAGCTCCCCTGCATGCTTTTTTCCCCCAATTTCTGTTTAACGGAGAGAAGATTTTTCTCAACACATTTCTAAACATAATAGTTTTAATAACTCATTTCTAATAACTGATTTCTTTGATCATTGCCATGATGACAGCACATAATATTTGACTAGATATTTTTCAAGAT
>CAIGQW010053047.1:1068033-1081498 GCA_903798125.1 Danio choprae | reverse complement strand
GCTTTGTGTTTTTGACTGTTTGGCGCCATCTTGTGACTGAATAATGCACAGGTTAGTGTATACTCCATCAGCTGTTTTCGTTTCTGTCTGCTTTGTGTTTTTGACTGTTTGCCGCCATCTTGTGTCTGAATAATGCGCAGATTAGTGTATACTCCATCAGCTGTTTTCGTTTCTGTCATCTTTGCGTTTAATTCAAGTTTTGGCAAGTAGCCATGTAATAAGCAAGATAAAGTACATCCAGGGCGGTTGTTTTCTTAGAAAAGTGCCCTTCAGTCTTATACAACAGTGCTCTGCTTTGAGTCGTGCTAGTGATTAGCCTGTCTGCCTTTATTCTGCACTAACAACCTCCAGTATGTACTTTATCCCTAACTTAAATGATTAGATTGATAAACATTTTTGAACTCAGTTAATTAGATATATTTGTTATTTTGGGCTCCTATTTTATCCCTTTTACAAGATGTAAGATAAGTCTTCGGTTTTTCCAGAATGTGTCTGTAAAGTTTCAGCTCAAAATACCCATCAGATTATTTGTTATACAATGCACAATATACCCATTTTGGCCTTTCTGAAACAATGAGTCACACACAAATGCCATTACAAAGATTGCCGTACACGCATGAATTACATAGCGATTTTACTTCTTTATTACAAACATGCTCATTCTTGAGGTGCTGCTGATCGCAGAGAGTTGGAACAGATCTTTTAATCCCAGTTTCTTTGCAAATCCTGTCCTGTGGACATGTTTATACTGGTTACTGTGGAAACATGTTAATATGCGCCTGTCAATCAAATCGGTGGGCGGGGAAAACCGCACTCCTACATCACGTTGTGGTGGGCCTCAAAATTGCAGGAATTTGGATCCTATTCTAACTTTAGGAAATTTAAATAAAGCGACTTGTGTTTATATCTCTCCAATATGACAGTGAACACACTATACCTACACACAATTCTGTCCAAACAGCTTACAAAAGTAGATTTTGTATCATAGGCGTCTTTTAAAACAGATACAAACGAAATCCAGAGGAAAAGAAATGTATGGAAATCATGGAACTTGAGAAATAATAAAAGTGTTTATCCTTTTCTGGGGTATTTGTGCTTTGTGTATTGTTGAAACAGGGTCTTGGACGGCTCTGTGAGCGTTTCCCTGTGGTTGCTCACTCCGTCACCATGTCTCTACGAGATTTTCTGGTGGTTCCTTCACCTGTACTAGTGAAGCTCTACAAGTACCACAGTCAGTACACCACAGGTCAGATCTTCTCCTGGATTTCGGTCTCATCAGAAGTAGATTAATGCTGTTTGTTTGACCGTACATCGAGTTACTTTAAAACAAAACTCCATTTCCGACTAAACAGGAACAGGCGAGATCAAGATCCACGTGACCAACGAGCATTCCCAGTCCACCTTCAGCTCGCACTCCAGCAAGAAGAGCCAGCCGTCCATGTATGAGCAGCTCCGAGACATTTCCATCAACAATATATGCAGGTAAACCTCATCTGGACCGCAGGAAATGTTTTAGGTGACAACTAGTCCCAGTGCATAATATACAGTTGAAGTCAGAATTATTAACCCTCCTGTATATTTTTCCCCCAATTCCTGTTTAACGGAGAGAAGATTTTTTTCAACACATTCATAAATCATAAATATTATCATAGATGTTTTAAATGTTTTAAAAATGACCTTTCATATAATACAACATTTCTAAACATAATAGTTTTAATAACTCATTTCTAATAACTAATTACTTTTTATCTTTGCCATAATGACAGTACGGGCTGCACGGTGGCGCAGTGAGTAGCATGATCGCCTCACAGCAAGAAGGTCGCTGGTTCGAGCCTCGGCTGGGTCAGTTGGCATTTCTGTGTGGAGTTTCCATGTTCTCCCCGTGTTTGCGTGGGTTTCTTCCGGGTGCTCCGGTTTCCCCCACAAGTCCAATGATATGTGGTACAGGTGAATTGGGTAGGCTAAATTGTCCGTAGTGTATGTGTGTGAATGAGTGTGTGTGGATGTTTCCCAATGATGGGTTGCAGCTGGTAGGGCATCCGCTGCGTAAAACATATGCTGGATAAGTTGGCGGTTCATTCCGCTGTGGCGACCCCAGATTAATAAAGGGACTAAGCCGAAAAGAAAATGAGTGAATGAATGACAGTACAGAATATTTTACTACATATTTTTCAAGATACTAGTATTCAGCTTAAAGTGACATTTAAAGGCTTAACTAGGTTAATTAGGCAAGTCATTGTATAATGATGGTTTGTTCCGTAGACAATCGAAAAAATATTGCTTAAGTGGGCTAATAATATTGACCCTAAAATTGTAAAAAAAAAAAAAAAAAAGGCTTTTATTCCAGCCAAACTAAAAGAAATCAGACTTTCTCCAGAAGAAAAAAATATTATAGGAAATACTGTGAAAAATGTCTTGCTGTTAAACATCACTTGAGAAATATTTGAAAAAGAATATGCAAATAACATTGATTTCAACTGTATATGTTGATGTAAAGACATAACGGACCCTATCATACACCCGGCGCAATAGGGCGCAAGACGTGTTTGGCGCGATTTGTTGCTGTTTTCAGACCAGTGCAACAGTAATTTTCATGTTTTGTGCTACATTGTTTAAATAGCAAATCCATTTGCGCCCCTTTGTGGACTCTTGTGTGTGCTGGTCTATAAAGGAGGTGTGTTAAGGCGCATTGTTGGCGAGTTGCTATTTTGAGGAACTGAAATAGACCGTGCCATTGACCAACTAAAAGCTGCTCTAAAGTCCAGTGCAGACCGCGTTAGTTATGTGCCAATGCAGGTCCAAACGCTTACACATTGCTTAATACACACAGGATGTACAGCAACACACAGATATCTTTAAATATGAAAAAAATTTAAGGATTAAAATGTTACAAAAATGATTATTTTCTACATAAATATAAAAACCACTGCCTCCATGCCTTCGTCACCTCGGGGGGGCTTTTTCCAGTTTATTCATGACAATCTGCATTTGTATAATGTTATTATTATTAGCAGTATTATTTATTATATGCATATTTATATTTGTTTTAATAAAAACTAGTTTAGATTTGTCCACCTGTGTGGTTTTGGAGACGTCTGCATCACCATATGGGGCATAAGAACAGGACGTGTGTTTGGATATAACTCAGTTTTGACCACACTTCATTAATATTGTTCAATTATTCCTTTGCTGGAAATTACAACTGAATTTAGAAATAGTTAAAGAAAAATCTTTGCACTTAACAAACGAAATTAAATATGTAGGCTAATGAATATCTTCAGAGGAGTGTGTACAACCTCGTTTCCTTACTCCACCAAAGTGTAAAAGTAAAGTAAAGAGAAAGTAAAGAGGCCGAATGGAGGAGGCTCATTCTTCATCCTCGCGCTGCAGATGCTCTGTTTAACTGTTTTCTCGCTAGTGAAGCGTTCAGTTTTTCCACTTACAGAGTTTGCCATGTAAATAGCAAATATGCCATGGCGGGACACAACGGACTCTTAAAGGGAATGGGAGATGAGACTCTGATTGGTTTAATGCACGTTATGCTCAAAACACACCCATAACTCATTAATTGAATATGCACAACCCTGTTAGACCATGCACCAGGGCACAAACCGTATTTTTCCATCCTTAAAATAGCTAAAGTGGATTCGGACATGCCCTTAATGCTTTTGCGCTATGTGCTTTAGACTTAGACTTAGATTGTTAAAATAAAGCCCAAAGTGTTCTGTCTCGTGAGGGTGGGACCGGGGTGGAGGGTGGTTAGAAAATAATGTTTACATGTAGATTGAAATGATTCTGTAAATTGTTGATGCAAAAGTAACAAGCAAACAAATATAGTCTTTTTTTCATAAATAATATCAAAATTAAATGAGTTTTTACATAAAACAAGCAAACAAACCTGCCAATAGGGTAAGCCAAATAATCTCATTTTCGCTTTGAAATAATCTTCGCTTTGCAGATTATTTTTCTTGTTTTAAAGAAAAGTTCCCTTAATTTTGACTTAATATTTCTAGAAACATCACAATCTTCTCTGCGTGTCTAGAAAATTCTTCTTGATTTAAGAATTGTAAAATATTTGGACTAAAAACAAGACAGAAACTCTTAAGTAAGAAAAGCTTTTTATTTTCTTTCCAGAGCTTGCAGTTTTTTATGTAGTTAGCCAAACTTCTGATATGTTACTGAACAACAATGAATATCTTTTTTTTGTTTTTTTTGTTAATCCAGGTGTTTAAAAGCAGGATTGACCATGGATTCAGTCATCGTTGAAGCTTTCCTCGCCAGTCTTTCCAACCGTCTGTACATTTCGCAGGAAAATGACAAGTATGTTGAGAAAAACAGACAGTAATTCACCTCTCAACCATCGTAATTCAATATTTTTTGTGGTTAGGAAGTGGAAAAGTTCCAATACTCAGTATTTTTGTCCTATTTACTTGACCAAGTATTTAAATAAATAAAGATTTTAATAAAGTTTACGGCCACCTGGCCGCCGGGAAGAAGGAGGCGGAGAACCGACGAAGCTTAAAAGGTATTTATTAATAAAAAGGAACATAACCAAAACAAACAGAACATAACTGTCCAGGCCTGGACCTCTATCCCCTTTCTCTGCCATCGTTCCTCCTCTTATAGTCCAGAGCTCCTTCCGTGGGATTCGAGGCCGGTGTGCGCCACAGGTGTATTTACTTGCGCCACGGCCTCATTCCATTCCCACGGCTCTCGGCCCTGCCCCCTCAACACATACCCCTATCACAGGCCGGGGGCACCCCATGGCTGTGCATACTCTGGGGGTGGAGGGTGTTGGTTTGGCGCCACAGCACCCGCGAGACATATATGAGACGGGCCAAGAAAGAAGGAGATGGAAAAAAGTAGGAGAAAAGACAGAGTAGACAGAGAGGGGAGAGAGGTAAAAGAAAAACATAAAAAAAAAAAATGGCTCGGTCCTTCTGACACACTGTCTCCCGGTCCTCCACCAGCTGAGAGATAGGTGACGTGCTGGGTCCCTGTGAAGGAGTCTATCCACCCGCCCGTCTTTTGCCGTCAGGCGGTGGCTCTTCCAGGTGGCGGCATTCCCAGTCTCCTGCTCCGCTCCCGCTTCGGCGGCCGGTAGCAGGCTTCAGCATTTTTTCAGATCGCATCGATTCCCTCGGCTTCCTGGGATGGCTCCTCTCAGCTCCTTCCCACGCGGTGGTGAGCCCCTCGTCCCCTGCTCCTCCCCATGCTGGGAGTCGGCAACAGGCAGACTCTTTCCTTGCCAACCCCTGGCTGCCCCGGTGCTCTCTGCAGACGGACGGGTTTCTCCCCCACTCGGGTTCACTCCCGAACACTCACCCCTCTCAGCGGCGAGGGTGTCTGTACAACGGGTCCCTCCTTCTCCCGGGTTTCGGCACCACTGTAATAAAGTTTATGGCCACCTGGCCACCGGGAAAAAGGAGGCGGAGAACCGACGAAGCTTAAAAGGTATTGATTAATAAAAAGGGCCAAACCAAAACAAACAGAACATAACTGTCCAGGCCTGGACCTCTCCCCCCTTCCTCTGCCATCGTTCCTCCTCTTATAGTCCAGAGCTCCTTCCATGGGATTCGAGGCCGGTGTGCACCACAGGTGTATTTACTTGCGCCACGGCCTCATTCTATTCCCACGGCTCTCTGCCCCGTCCCCTCACCACAAAGATGTACTTACTTAATATGAAAAATTGTAGTAATTTTTTAATAGAATGCATGAAATTGAGATTTGGGAACAGTGTATTAGAAAATTGGCCAAAGTAATGGTTCAAGGCCTACCAGATTTAGTTAAAAAATAAACCGCAATCCCATAAAGCAGAGCAAACAACATTAATGATTAAAGACAGTTACTGTATAGACAAATATAAAACAGAGCATTTAATGATTTCAATATGATCATGTGTAGAAACAACATATTTTAATACAGTGTAATTTAATCTCTATAAATGCACACAAATGTGAGATGCTAATGGTCTAATACGATTCAATGATTTATGCTAAGCTAAGCTATGCTAAAAGTGCTCCTGTCAGACCTGGAGATTGACTGAATGGATTCCAAAATGGTAAAACTCAACCGTACACTCTAGGGGAGTTGTAAAATGAGCCTTTCTACCCCCCGCACGACCCCCCCCCCCCCCCCCAAAAAAAAAGTTATCCTTTAAAAGAACCAGTCCACTCATTAGACAGATGATAACTTAAATAATTTTACAACCCTTTAAAGAGATTTGTAAAAGTGAACATCATTTGTGCTCTTTTCCTCTCAGGGATGCCCATCTGATCCCGGACCACACCATACGGGCGTTAGGACACATCGCTGTGGCTCTGAGAGACACTCCGCGTGTGATGGAGCCCATCTTACAGATCCTGCAGCAGAAGTTCTGCCAGCCGCCATCTCAGCTCGACGTGCTCATCATAGATCAGCTGGGCTGCATGGTCATCACTGGAAACGTACGCCAGCTCTTCTGGGGTTGTTTGTTTGGATCAGTCTACTATAGTGCTAACATCTCCATGTTTCTGTCTCCCACAGCAATACATTTATCAGGAAGTGTGGAACTTGTTCCAGCAGATCAGTGTGAAGGCCAGCTCCATGGTTTACTCCACCAAAGACTACAAGGATCATGGATACAGGTGATTTTTTAAAAATGTGTTATTTAGTGAAATGTTTTGACCTACTGACTTTCCCGTCATGCTGATGTTATCAATGGCTGAATGACATACTATAACACATGTATTCCCTATTGTTATTCTTAGTTAATTCATTAACTCTTGTGTGCTGTTGGGGATGTTTTCATCCACTCTGAGGTGATTTTGAGTCTTAAATTGGCCACAACTTTCTCTGTGTTTCAGCAAATGGAATAATTTTTGTTGACTAATCTTATTTTGACACATATTTTGGGAAAATGCTTTGACATTTTTCAAAAACTCAACAATACACTCCTTTACCACCCGTTCGTTATGTGCATGGCTGTTTTCCACATTGACTTCCATTATAATGACATTTTTTGATTGAAAAACCTTGACCGCATATAATCATGCATTCTTGATTGTTGGTGGTTTTCCCTGTTGGGAAGAGGTCAAATTTGTAATTTTTACTGTCGATCATCGGTTACAGTGCAAAAAAAAAGCATAGTTTCTGGCTTTTTTATGGAGTATAGTATATGATTAATAAAGGGACTAAGCCGAAAAGAAAATGAATGAATGAATGAGTATGTGTCAGTGTTACAACCCTTCCGTAACTTTTTAATGGTCGGGGGGAACGAAAAGGAAAACATTAAGCCAGTTGTAATTATCACTGCCATTTATAATAGATGAGAAACATCAAGACACGAAAGTGCTATTTAAGTGAACTTGTTTATTATAAACAAGCTATGGATGTTTAAATGCTTAACAGACAAAGTTTAACAGACATAAGGAGGACAAAGGGAATGGGACTGTGCCAAAGAAAAGAATGAAACAAAAATCAACTAACCCATTTGACTCTTCCCCTAGAACTACGAAATGAAACAAAAAGTAAACCTTCAACGTCCGAGACGTCATGTCTTACCTACTCTCTCCTTTCAAGGCAAAACTTACAAGTGTGGCACAAATCCGTAACCTTGAATAACTAAAAGAATGCTGCGTGTGCGCCATGTATATCACGTGACAGAGCTTACCTATTCCCTCTCCTCCGTCTGGAATAATACACAGATACGATGTTCACTCTCCACTTCTCAAAGGAGTTTGAAACAAAAACGTATCAATATTACATGGCAAGCAAAGCACACCAACAAAAGTTAAACAAACAACGGTAGATCAAAGCAAAAGGGGAAGAAACACACACACACACACACACAAAACAAATGTCAAACACAGCTCAAGTTCACACGAAATGCCGGCTATCCTGAACTGATGCGGCGTTTGCCTTATATAGTGTCGCACCGTCCTGCAGTGCAACGATTGGGGCTCTTTCCAATTGCATCATTGAACATCAGTCCGTGTCCCGAATGATTGACATCCAACACAGCCAACCTGCGTATCCTATAAACGCAAAACCGAAACAACAGTCTCCAAACTGTATAGCATCATATGGACGTAACAGGCAGTATATTAAAAATAGAGTAACAAAGAAATGATAAAATATATACCAAATAATAATGCTTTTGAGAGAAAACTCCCTATTGCAATTGATCAGAATGTATTCTAGATATAATTTCTTCCTTTTAATAATATTTTTATTTATATGGTTGATTTTATATTAAACTGTTTCAATTGTATTATACGTGCATGGTATAATTCTTGACCTTTTTTTTGACTCAGTGTTGTTGTATTTGGCACAGGCACTGTTCTCTGGCCGTGATCAATGCTCTGGCCAACATTGCAGCCAACCTGCAGACGGAGCAGATGGTGGACGAGCTGCTGGTCAATCTGCTGGAGCTGTTTGTGCAGCTGGGGCTGGAGGGCAAACGGGCCAGTGAAAGAGCCAGCGAGAAGGGCCCGGCCCTTAAGGTACCAAACATCAAATTAAAGCCCTCAGTAAAACCCACAGCAGATGTCTTCTTTGTTCTAGACTTAAAGAGGTTTCAAATACCTTTGCAGAAACAAGTGTTTGTGAACAGTCCCCACTCTGCTGCCAGTGGGTTTAGTCCATAGCCCCTTTTACACATACGGATCATGTGTGAACAGGCCCTTTTTGAAAATACCGGTAAATTCGTTCTGCCAATTTTCTGGAAAGAGAAGTTGTAGCATTACCGGTAATAATGCTGCTCTATGTGAACGCAGAAGCACACACATGTTGAAAACGCGCTGACGTGAGACTTCTACTCCGGCCAATCAGAACACTCAAACACGTTCACATCCGCGCTGTTTATGAAAATAATCAAAAAAAGCCTTTAAGTCCTTTTCCGGACACATTTAGCTGCTGCTTGTTAGTCAGATAACGTTTCTACGTTCCTTCTTAAAGCCAACTGTGAAAAAAAGATAGCTAAAATGCTTATAATGAACGTCTGTGAGTTTACCTGCGAGCTCTACGTTCAGCCGCATGGCGCTCGTGCACATGAAGGAGTGCTCCGGTGAGTACTAGCACACAAACAAACGTACATCTCGACATGCGAAAGTGTTCCTCCATACGTTTTCATCGAAGTTGTTCACAATACTTATCCATCCACAGAATTTGTAATGTAGTCAAAAATCAAAGCTGTTTTTAGCTGCGGTTAGCACTTCTGCCTTCGGCTGTCTCCTGGACAAAAACAGCTGCGTGACTGCTAAAGTTTTAAATAAAAGTGAATCCATCAACAAAATCATGTTTACAAATACAAGCACAACCGCTTAGAGGTATTTTGGAATGGATATGTGAATGGTTTGTTCCGAGAAAAATTCCGGAACATCCTTGCCTGTGTATACCGCTTTTTTTGAACATACCAGTAAAGTCGTTCCGGAAATTTTCCGCATATTTACTGGTATCACTGTGTGAAAGGGGCTATTATCTGAACATGCACAGCACACTTTCCTCCCAATAACAAAATAAACACAACAAAAATGGGAATGTGCATATGTGTATTTCATTACAGTATTGCCGGAACATTTTAAGCATTTTCACTTAAAGGTAATCTATCATGCCCCTTTTTACAAGATGTAAAATAAGTCACTGATGTCCCTAGAGTGTGTATGTGAAGTTTCATCTCAAAATTCCACACAAAGAATGTTTTATAACTCTTTGAAACTGCCCCTTTTTGGCTTTGATCCTAATTGTGCCGTTTTGGTGACTGTCGCTTTAAATTCAAATGAGATCTTTTCAGAAGAGGGCGGGGCTACAGAAGCCTGTGTGTCAGCATTGTGGCAGATTCAAAAACAAGAGTAACGTCCTATGCTAATGAGGGAGAGATCTTCACTAATGGGTGGGGCTTTCCCCCTCTGATGACATGTACAAAGGGAAAATGTCAATCAAAGTGTTTCTGCAGACTGTTTTATCAAGTTTGATTATAACAAATAAAATGAATACATTTTTACCATTAGAAGCTGGTTGTATTCACAGACTCTTGCCACACAACACCACTCTGCCAGTGAGAGTGGTTGAGCTCAAGCGCATCAAATGTAAAGCGCCTTAAAGGGGGTGGGTCATGTCAGATACTAGAGAGCCTTTGATTGGTCAAGATTTGATAAGAAACTGAAGTATGAGGTGATGTAAAAAAAAACGTGAAAGGCGGAAGTGACAAACTTCAAGTTTACATGTATATATCAGTTTTATATCTCCTAAACGTGAATTTTCTCACTTTTTTGGTGAGCACTAGCTTATAGATAGCCTTATATATATATATGTTATTTTAATTTCACGGGACCCCAAAGTATATATTTTTTTAATGCGGATTTTTCCTCAGGCGTCAAGCAGCGCTGGTAATCTCGGAGTTCTCATTCCTGTCATCGCTGTGGTAAGAGAATATTTCTTTTTGTAGCAATATTTTATTAAAGAATAAAGCTGTGATTGTGATTTTTCTATTTATACTTAAAGATAATGGTATTTCTTTTATATTATGCCACAAATATACAGAAACGTTGTCATGTTCAGTAAAACATAACATTTACAATTAATGCAGTAGAAAGGTTTATTGCTCATTGCGAGTTAATGCATTAGCTAACATTTCATTTCATTTACAAGTAGCAGGGTGTTTACAGCTACTGTATATTTCTGTCCGTTCGCATCTGTCCCTTTGTGCCCCATGGCGGCATTGTCGCGAACTGCTATTAATGTAAACACATTTTTGTAATCCCTTTGTCCTGTGGTGGCGTCACACGCGGCGGTAATGGTCATTCAGAACTGTTACTCACTGTAAGTTGTAAAAAGGCATCTGACCTATTTCTTTCACCTGACCTAAGTTGATAGTTTTAACTGATATTTCTTTTAATGAACAATTACGCCTTTATACAGTAAATTATGCTTAGAAAAGGGTATAAAATTAGTTTTTGTTGTTAAAATGAACATTATTTTACCTCAGTTTCCAAGTTTAAACTATGGAACCTTTTGGTTAAAACCTGATTGTGTCAGATTTCATCTGCCTGCTTTTTACCTTATAGCTAACCAAACGTTTGCCGGCCATAAAAGAGGCAAAACCGAGGCTCCAGAAGCTGTTCCGAGATTTCTGGCTGTATTCAGTTGTGATGGGCTTCGCTGTTGAGGGCTCAGGTCAGATATTCGCTCTTAATGAATCATCAAGTATGCATCATTTAGTTTAACATTTGTAGCAGTTTGTCCGTTGGGCAATATATAATTACCTAAAATGCATACATACTGTTTCAGATTTCAATCATCTACACATTTACTCTATTGATTATTTATAATATCACACATTTATCAATATCACACATTTCATGTAGTCTTTTCCAGTCTGTCCATTTAAGATTTCAGCATTCATTATTTTTCAGATGTGTTTCTTCACACTGATTGTAAATAAGCACAACTATTTTTTATTATGTGACATCATAATTATCATATTTAATAGCAATGTTTAAAGGAACACTCCACCTTTGTTTGTTTGCTTAGCTTTGCATAGTGAATTGAATCGGATTTGACCATTAGCATTTGACCTCCACGGTTTCAAGGCACCCTCCGAAAGCAGCTTATTCTCATAGAAATGCGTAATATCACTCCGCCTGGTGAAGCAGCAGTTAAATATGTCTTAAAGCAACACTCCACTTCTTTTTGAAAAAAGTGCTCAAGTCTGTTAGAGTTAAACAGTTGTCTTGAACCATTTTTGAATCCATTTAGCCGATTGCTTGTTCTGGCTGAGTCACTTTTAGCTTAGCTTAGCATAGTGAATTGAATCGGATTAGACCATTAGCATTTTGTCAACAGCAGTTGACTATTATGCCAGAATGAGAGTATAGTTCAATATTGGCTTAGAAAATAGTTATTATTTATTTTCCATCTTTGATCTTATTACACAATCTAACTACAGAAGACTAACTTGAAAATAGGAAATGATCAAAACTCTTTTTTTGAACGAAATGCTAATGGACTAATCCGATTCAAATCACTATGCTAAGCTAAACTGAAAGTAACTCCGGCAGAGCAAGAAATCAGCTGAATGGATTCAAAAATGATTGAAGTCAACTGTTTAACTCTAATAGACTTGTAAAATGGGCCTTTTAAAAAAAAAATTAAGAAAGTGGAGCATTGCTTTAAGTAAAATTTAACTGCTGCTTCTTTATTAATAAATTGTAAACATAAGCTGTCTTTTTGTTTTGGGTCTGAGTACAGATGTGTGTTGAGTTGATCATCATTTTTCATTTTCTGTTGATCTTATTACACTATGTAACTACAAAAGACTAACTTTAAATAGGAAAATGATCAAAACTTTTTTTGAACAAAATGCTAATGGTCTAATCCGATTCAATTCACTATGCTAAGCTAAGCTAAAAGTGGCTCAGCCAGAACAAGCGATTGGCTAAACGGATTCAAAAATGGTTCAAGACAACTGTTTAACTCTAACAGACTTGAGCACTTTTTTCAAAAAGTGCTTTAAGTCATATTTAACTGCTGCTTCATTATGATAAACATAAGTCGTCTTTGTTTTGGGTCTGAATAATCATCATTTTTCCTCATCTTCAGGTTTGTGGCCGGAGGAGTGGTATGAGGGAGTGTGTGAGATTGCAACAAAATCCCCACTGCTGACCTTCCCTAGCGGAGAACCGCTGCGCTCAGAGCTACAGTATAACTCGGCCCTGAAGAACGACACTGTCACACCGGTACTGCTTGTTTATTGTTCTTAAACACTGATCACAAGGCATCTTTACCCTAAAGCATGGTAATTGAAAGAGCTCAACGCCCTGCAACTTAAGAAAACAGATGCAAATAGGAAAAAACAGCAGCAAATTAACAAAATGCTGCTACTGATGGTACTTGTGTTTAAACTGCTTTTCATCTCGTTTTACACTTGAACACCTAAATGAATGCTTAAGTATATATAACTGATTATATTTTAATTACATTACATCATGGATGCTGTGAAAGGAACTGTATGAAATTCAGGAACTGTACATTAATTGTTCATCAGAGGTTTATTGGTAGGGAAAAAAACACTAGCTGTGCACATACCCTAATTGGTGCCGTGACCCGTATAGAGACTGAAATCTCAAATTTGGTGTTTCCAGGCTGAGCTGAATGATTTGAGGGGAACCATTATTAACCTGCTAGATCCTCCGCCAGAGGTCGCTGCGCTCATTAATAAACTGGACTTTGCGATGTCCACCTACCTGCTGTCCGTCTACAGGCTGGAATACATGAGGTACACCAGCGTGTTCCCTTGAGTTTGATGGTTTTTGGACTGAACAGCCAGATGATCTCGTCTCTTTTCTTCTCCTCAGAGTGTTACGCTCTCAGGAGTCTGATCGATTCCAAGTCATGTTTCGCTATTTTGAAGACCGAGCAATTCAGAAGGATAAATCAGGTGAGTGAGACCTGCCGTTTCTGGATTATTTAAGGAATATATATATAT
>CAIGQW010053047.1:1051018-1064558 GCA_903798125.1 Danio choprae | reverse complement strand
TTGAATACTGCAGACGGGAGTGGGACAAAAGTTGAATACTGTGGGCAGGAGCAGGGCAAAACTTAAATACTGCGGGCAGGAGTGGGACAAAACTTGAATACTACGGGTGTGAGTGGGACAAAACTTGAATACTGCGGGTGTGAGTCGGACAAAACCTGAATACTGCGGATGGGAGTGGGACAAAACTTGAATACTGCAGGCGGGAGTGGAACAAAACTTGAATACTGCGGATGGGAGTGGGACAAAACTTGAATACTGCGGATGGGAGTGGGACAAAACTTGAATACTGCAGGCGGGAGTGGGACAAAACTTGAATACTGTGGGAGCAGGACAAAACATATATACTACGGGCAGGAGAAAATAATATACATTTTTGCGAAGCGGGACTGAAAAATTCATCCCGCGCATGTCTCTAGTTCAAAGTCAGACAGGAGAAAAACATTCAGCACAACACTAAGTTAGCAACATGGTGTAAGTTAGCAAACATGGCATCTCTGGTGCAGAAGGAATTCACGCTGAGAGATTTAAAGGACTCTGAGTCACACACTGGACGAGAAGCACAACCACGTTGTGCCGTGTCTGATAAAGTTCTAAACATTGTTCCATTCAGTGTCAGTCCACGTCAAATATAAAGCAATGTGGTGTGTCTTTGGTGGCGCTTCTCGCTGGAGAAGGTTGTTTGCCTTATATGAAACATTTATTCTCTCATATCCGCCATTGTTATTGTGTTTAGGAGGCACTTGAGCCGTGTGACACATTTACCACCCCACCTATTGCAGCGCAGGGGTGTCGGAAGGTTCGAAAACAGTATACTGTCACTCAGCCTTTTCCAACTTAAACGAAAAAAGACTTAGTTTGAGGTATACCCAGGGCCTTAAGTGTTTTAATGTATGTTCACTGTAACAAATGCTGGGTTCCACACAATCGATTTGTGTTAGGACAACATGAAGGGATTACGTTAACTTGTTCGTTTTTACCAGAGTTGTGTTTTCAGCTCATTTTAGATAAGTAGTTTGAACAAACAGCTAATGTAATGTTTTGAGTGTTGGTTGCCTGCAAATGTTTTTTTATTATTTTCAACACTTTATTTTTTTCCCCCCTCTAGTTTTCCACACTTGCTGTGGAGCGGCCGTGTTCTGAGGACCATGCTGGACATATTACAGACTCTTTCTCTTTCACTCAGTGCTGTACGTGCTTCATTCTTTGCTCAGCTCAATTTAATATGCATATAATGGAGATATTCAGAGTTTTGTCACGAGAGATATTCATGGCTCTTTATTGATTTTAAAATCGTAATCTGTTTTTCAGGATATCCACAAAGACCAGCCATATTACGACATACCAGACACACCATATCGCATCACAGTGCCGGACACTTATGAGGCCAGAGAGGTAAAGAAACTGGACTTATTTGTGTGTGTGTGTGTGTGTGTGTGTGTGTGTGTGTGTGTGTGTGTGTGTGTGTGTGTGTGTCTATTCTGTTAAGCTAATTTCTTTGGGAACACTACGTGAAGGGGGCTGCTCTTAAGACCTTAATTATCATGATATTACACACGTCATGAATATGATGGAGATTTCATGCATGCTTATGTCAACCGTCATTAAGTGTCATTCGCTCAGTTATGTCATTTTAAATGCAAAGACGACATGGTTTTGAGATATCTTTGTCATGACAACTTTACATAACCAAGACAACATAACTTTTAATATAACTCAAAGTTCTGCCTTAAACATGATTGTCGTGAGGTCATTATAATTGTGTCAGACTGAATTTGTCTTTAAGATTTCGACTGAAAAGTGTATTGTGATTGGCGTCAATAGCCTAGTGGTTAGTGTGACACATAGCACATCCTTCCTCTTTCTTTGATCCCCACACTGTCTATACTCTCCGCGGTCTAGTCCAATAAAAGGTGAAAACCCCCGAAAATATTTGTTAAAAAAATGTATCCTGGGAAATTAGCTATAATGTTTTAAGTGGGAACAGTTAAGAGAAGTATATGCTGTAAACGGTGTAAACGGAAGTTCTAAGCATCTCCATGCATCTCCCTCCATGCAGCAACGAAGAAAAAGGTCCATAGGGATGTTCAATGGCTAAAAGCTTAAAGAATATGAAGAGTTCAGACGCAAAAACCTCCAAGTACCATCTGAAATGTTCTTCTAAAATTAGCATTTCTCTATGATTGTTCAGTTATTTCACATTAAAGCCAATAAATATAACCTGTGCTGTGTCCTAAAAGTAAAAATTACTCAACCTACACATATGAACCTGAGAAAAATGCTCATTTTAGGAGAACATTTTGGAAAAAACTTCTGAACTCATGGAAATTTGTTTGAATATGCAGATTAAATATGCTGTTTTCTAACCTATGCAGAACACAGGGGTTTCAGAAAGGCACGCAGCATTGGTGTATCACAAATGAACACAGTTTTAACACCTTTACGCAAGAACAGGAAACTCGGCTTGCAGAAATATGCATCCTGTCTGGCTACAGAGCTGCAGCTTAAAGGAAAACGTTTAGCAAAATGCATCAGTGTTAAGTTTTTTTAGACAGATATGCATTTTTCTTAGTGTCAATAATCATTTTATTTAAAAATAAATTATATTTATTGACATTTTAATGACAAATTCAATTCGTACCGATGTACACTTTAAAAAAAAATAGCAATCAAAAGTCATGACAACTTGTGTTTTTATGTTACTTAAGCTCAGTTTGGAAAGTTATTCAGGTTAATCTTTAGTGAAAAGTGAAACAAATTTGAACTTGATGTTTTAAGTCAGCTTAGTTAAAATGTTAAAGTTAAAATGGCTTTTACATTTTAATTGGTCCAAATTTAAGTGAGCCGCACATTTTTAACAGTGTAGTTGAAGTCAGGAAGAATATTAATGATGCCGTTATAAAATGAACAATGACACATTTATGATGCCCTCATAACAATCATGTTTATGACAGATTTATTACAAGCTGTGTTGTCTTGGTAATGTCAGGTTGTCATAAAGAGATCTCAAACAGCATCACCTTTGCATTTAAAATGACATGAAGAGTATCTTTTAGATTAAAAACAAAGGCGATCAACCAAATTCAAATCTGCTCAACGATTTTAGTAGGAAAGCCTCCTGGAAAATTATATGACCTTTCGTATTACAAGAACCTCACAAGGCTGGCTAGGGACGTCATTTCGAGCCCTAGTCATGTGTTGAATCCTGAGTTTGCACCATTTAAAGTCCCAAGTTTTAATAAAGTGAAATTAAAACATTCATTTGTACATCAGGCTGTCTTGGAGCTGAATAAGGTCTGTGTAAAATGATTATTTTTTTGTTTGTATTTACGTATGCTAGTCTTTCCCTTTGTAAAGAGCATTTAACAAGCTGCTATGCTAGAAAAATTGGTAAGACTTTATCTGCTGATACTGCTCATTCAACAGACATTTAACTGACTATAAGAAACTTTGCAAGTACATGTCAAGTTACACTAAGCCTAACCCCAAGCTAACAGTCTACTTATAATCTAATGAGAATAACGTGTAGATGCAATATAACTTAAATTCAACAAAATACGTTAAAGGGACCATCAAAATAAAGTGATGCTGAAAAATTTTAGATACAGTCTGGCAATAAAGATTTGTATTGTATCGTGTTGTACATAATTAAGCAAATGACACTTGATGACAGTTGTCATAAGCACGCATAAAATCTCCTTCATATTCATGTCATGCAATGATTATGAGTGTTTTGTGAAAGTCTTACGAACACCCCCTTCAAGTAAAGTGTCACCATTTCTTTTTGTTTTGTATGTAAAATGAGTAGAGAAAGCATAAATATAAATTTGGCATTGTTATCGTATGTGTATTAGTGCTAAATTTGTCATGTGTAGAGCATAGTGAAGGACTTTGCTGCCCGCTGTGGAGAAATCCTGAAAGAGGCCATGAAATGGGCGCCATCGGTCACCAAATCACACCTACAGGTTTGACCTGCCATTAAAAAATACAACGTGTATATCACATATCATCCTCTGGAATGATTTGTAACATCATCAGTGTTGTTTTCTCCCCCACAGGAATACCTGAATAAGCATCAGAACTGGGTGTCGGGTCTGTCTCAGCACACGGGGCTGGCGATGGCCACCGAGAGCATCCTGCACTTCGCCGGATACAACCGTCAAAGCACCAGTCTGGGTGTAAGAAGGCCATTAATAATTCATCTTCAGAATTATGAATAGTTGTATATTTTGCGCATTGCGGACCAGGACCAAGTTCACCAAACCTAAAAGTCATTGCACACAGAATCCGAAAATTTCGTCCGTAATTTTCGCTCGCTAATGAAATAAATTCGACCTCACGTTTAGCATTTTAACCTACTGTAGGTCTACAGATTATAATATCATTACTTCATGCTTAAGAAATAACAATAATAATACTAATATTAGCCTTTTTTTTTTTTTTAGAGTGACCAATATCAGGATAACACGGTATCATAAGTTCAGTATCAAGATGCGTATTAAGTAGTGACTTGAGCATATCATTAAACCCTTACAAATTGGCAGATTCGAAAACTTTTTCCACATTTTTATGTAATTAAAATCAATAATAATAAATTAGATGTAATTTCGAAATCTAAATTAAAAACATGATTTGACTGCAGCTACATAAACAACTGAACAAAGCAAAAAACAGGAGAACGGCTGAATAAAATGGACTTCACTTTCTGCCTGCAGATGGCGCTCACTGAACTGTAGGAATTACTGCGTTTCATCGGTTAGTGCTGGAAACAGAGCCTCTGCACTCATGTTTTATATGCATTACACAGAGATCATTTAAGATATAAGATCATCTAAACTTTTCTGAAGACAAAGGTTGCTTGTAAAGATACTTTAATAAAACCTCCACCCTCCCATATTCAGTATTTAGGTTTTCCCCCTAGTATTTATAGCATCAGCAACAGTGTGTTTCTTCTGGTGTGTTTTTCATCATCCACACACAGATGCTAAAGTATATTGAATCAAGCCCACAAATAGCACTTTAATAATAGATGTTTAGTCTAGGTCGAATCTTTAGGTAGAGGTTTTCACAGCTGAAATTTACATATATCCTGTCCGTTTTTATATATAAGTGAAGTTTCATAAACTAATTTCGAGAGGAGCACGTGATATGATTGATCGCAGCCGGTCTCCCATCAGTAATCACTAGTAAGCCAATCAGATTAATACAAACTCCCTATAAGTAGCCTGTCAAAAAACTACTCTCTTATCTTCGTTTTCGAAGAAACCCCCCATCCACCCCATCTCCTCCTTTTCCTCCTTTACCAAGGGGAGCTCTAGAGAACTATCTGATCTCGTACCCCTTATATGCTTATTTACCAGGTGGAGCTCTCGAGAACTATCTGATCTCGGACCCCCTTATATGCTTATTTACCAGGGGGAGCTCTAGAGAACTATCTGATCTCGTACCCCTTATATGCTTATTTACCAGGGAGAGCTCTCGAGAACTATCTGATCTCGGACCCCCTTATATGCTTATTTACCAGGCGGGAGCCCTGGGCTCAATTATCTCCGAGCTCAGGGTTCTCTCCCGGGACAGCATGCCAAACCTGCTATTATTATCAAGCAATATCTAAGTGTGAACTCTTGAAACATATAAATAAATAGAAATAGAAATATATAAAACGACAAGCAATCGCCTAAACATAAGTTGTGACTTAAAGCAAATCTTACATTTTATTTAACCATTTAAAGAAGTCCAGATAAACAAAATAAACCCATATTCTTACATATAAAATAAATGAATTCGGTTGATTGTACATTTAATTTTTGTAATTGTTTTTGATTATAAAAACGTCAGACGGGCTGGTCTGAGTATTTCAGAAACTGCTGATCTACTGGGGTTTTCACGCACGACCATCTCTAGGGTTTACAGAGAATGGTGTGAAAAAGAGAAAATATCCAGTTCTGTGGGCACAAATGCCTTGTTGATGCCACAGGTCAGAGGAGAATGGCCAGACTGGCTCCAGCTGATAGAAAGACAACAGTAACTCAAAAATTATTTTTGATTATTCATTCATTCATTTTCTTTTCGGCTTAGTCCCTTTATTAATCAGGGGTCGCCACAGCGGAATGAACCGCCAACTTATCCAGCACGTTTTACGCAGCGGATGACCTTCCAGCCGCAACCCAGTACTAGGAAACATCCATACACACTCATTCGCACACATACACTGGCCAATTTAGCTTATTCAATTCCCCTATAGCGCATGTCTTTGGACTGTGGGGGAAACCAGAGCACCCACGCGGACACGGGCCGAACATGCAAATTCCACACAGACTGACCCAACCGGGGCTCGAACCAGAGACCTTCTTACTGTGAGGCGATCATGCTGCCCACTGCGCCACTGTGACGCCTATTTTTGATTATTACAACCAAATTAAAACATTAAAATGAAATCCAGAAAAAAATCTAATAAAATGGGTTGTGATGAAAACTGATCAATTTAACTTTATATTTTATTTGACCATTTAAAGCAGTCCAGAAAAATATAAACACAAACGCCCCATTCACACGAGGTGTCAGTGTCAACGATTCCCGTTCACTTTGAATTGGTGACGTCAAGCGTTGCCGAACCGAATTGTGGAAATGTCGCCGCTCGCTGCAGAAGTTGGCAGTTTCTCAACTTTTCAAGCACTAATGGAAGCGTCAGCCAATCAGATGGCTTTATACAAATACCACAGCTCAAACAGTAGCCATTTGCGGTCTAATTTTATTGGCTGACGCTGCTATGACGATCTTGTCAACCCCAACTTCAGACACGCCCTCCATCAACTGTTGACGCTGAGGCCTCGCGTGAATCAGGGCGATATTCTTACATATAAAATAATGATAAATAGTTTTAATGAATTCAGTTGATTAGACAATTAATTTTTGTAATCATAATTTTTTTGTTATCATAAAAATGTAAGTAGAACATTAAAATGGAAACCAAAAGGAATAAAATGGAAAACTGAATTAAAAAATATCCATTTTATATATTTTGATTATTACTTTTTAATCATTAAGAGTCTAGAAGCAAGTTAATAAAGAAGTTCTCAATGAATTGGGTTGATAAGAAATGATTTTTGATTATTACAATTGAATTAAAACATTAAAATCAAATAAATCAAATAAATTGGGAAAAATTCATTCATTCATTTTCTTTTCGGCTTAGTCCCTTTATTAATCTGGGGTCGCCACAGCGGAATGAACCGCCAACTTATCCAGCATATGTTTTACCCAGCGGATGCCCTTCCAGCTGCAGCCCATCACTGGGAAAATAAAATGGGAAAAATTGCAATCCAAAATTAGAATCAAATATAAAAGTCTTAAACATGCAGCAATTTGATTTAAAGTTTCAAAATATCAGACCACCGTGCAATTATTAAATGAACAAAGGTGTCAAACATGTTAAATTGTTCATTTTCCATTTACACACTTTGTAGTGTAAATTCATCGCAGTTTGGTTTGTAATCAAGCCTGGAACAAATTAATGAGAATAAAAAAAACATTTAAAACAGCCCTGAAAAATATAAAAGCATATCCTTAAATATCATATAATGATAGATAATGATAAATAGATTTAATGAACTCATTTAGTTACACATTTAAGTTTTGTAAACAAAAAAAGGTCATTTTATCAAATAAAATGCAAAAAATTGCAATCCAAATTTAGAATCAAAGTCTTATACAGTATTTTTATTTAATTTTGAAATATCACACCGCTGTGGAATTATTAAATGAACAGACCCAGGACACGCTGGAGGGACTATGTCTCTCAGCTGGCCTGGGAACGCCTCGGGATCCCCCCGGAGGAGCTGGAGGAAGTGTCTGGGGACAGGGAAGTCTGGGGTTCTCTCCTAAGACTGCTGCCCCCGCGACCCGGCCCTGGAAAAGCAGTTGAAAATGAATGAATGAATGAAAGGTCATTACATATAAAAAATAAAATAAAAAAAAGGAAAGTTATACCTTTCCTCATTCCTGGCCTTTGATAATTCTCCATTTACTCACTTTGTAGTGTAAATTCATCGCAGTTTGGTTTGTATTCAAGTCTGGAATAGAAAAACAATGGAAAAGTAAAGCATTAGAAAGGAAGAACAGGTTCTGTGTGAACCCCAAAGTGAATAAGAACCAAAAAAAAAGTTTGAATCAAACAGTTGAGAATCGATCGGTGCATTTCTACTGAATTTATTTATTGACTGGTTCATCAGATTGCAAACGGTCAGGAAATGTCATTAAAAGTTTGTTTTCCATCATTTCAGACCACTCAGCTGACCGAGAGACCTGCGTGCGTGAAGAAAGACTACTCCAACTTCATGGCCTCCCTCAACCTGAGAAACCGCTACGCTGGAGAGGTGCTGCTAAATAATAAAGCAGGGCTTTTTGTGTTTTTTTTCACCGAGTCTTAACTCCTCGCGTGTCTCGTATGCAGGTCGCAGGGATGATCCATTTCTCCGAGGCCACGCGGAGCACGTCAGACCTGAATAAACTGATGATCCGACAGATGAACGAAGCTCTGGATGGAGGACAGCCCGAAGCCTTCACTGAAGCCCTGTTCAAGATGGCGGCGCTGTTGATCAGCTCCAGAGGCACGTTTTACTGTTTATATACAAGTTATACACTAGCAGATGATCAAATGTTTTAAAGGGACAGTTCAAGCCAAAACTGAATTTACTCAGCCTTTGGGCTCTATTTGTTGTTTAACAAACTAGGCGCAAAGTCTAAAGCTCATGGCACAGAGCATTAAGGGCTTGTCTGAATCCACTTTTGCTATTTTAAGGATGGAAAAATACGCTCTTTGACCCGGTGCTTGGTCTAACAGGGTTGTGCTTATTCTCTTAATTAGTTATGGGTGTGTTTTGAGCGTAACATGCATTAAACCAATCAGAGTCTCATCTCACATTCCTATTAATGCTGCGTTCACACCAGACGCGGAAGAAGCATCAAGCGCGAGTGATAGACATGTTAAGTCAATGCAAAGACGCGAATAGACATCCTGCGGCTCGTTACGCGCGAATGAGGCCTGCCACGCGAACGACGCGATTCACGCGAATAAAGCAGCGCAAGTTGAGCGTTTTGTGCGATTGACGCACTTTTAACGTGCGAATCGCTCGTGTTGGAAAATCTGAACTTCAGTAGACGTTCACGCCGCATTAACCAATCAGGAGCTTTCTCTTGTAGGGGAGTGATTATGACAGGGGAGTGCATTTGACGCGCGAATGAAGCGAGTAAAATCAAATTTGCGCCTATTTACGCGTGAATATCGCGATTTACCCACGCGTACTGCGTCTGGTGTGAACACAGCATAAGAGTCAGTTGCGTCGCGTCATGGCGCACTTGCTACTTACATGGCGGACTTTGTAATTGGAAAAACTGAACCCTTCACTAGCGGGAAAACAGTTAAACAGAGCATCTGCAGCGCGAGGATAAAGAACGAGCCTCCATTCGGCCTCTTTACTTTCTCTTTACTTTACTAATTTACTTTGGTGGAGTAAGGAAATGGTGTTGTACGCACTCCACTGAAGACATCTATTAGCCTACATATTTAATTTAGTTAATTAAGCACAAAGATTTGTTTCAAAACTATTTCTAAATTCAGTTGTAATTTCCAGCAAAGGAATAATTGAACAATATTAATGAAGTGTGGTCAAAAAAGTTATATCCAAACACACGTCCTATTCTTATGCCTCATATGGTGATGCAGACGTCTCCAAAACCACACAGGTGGACTAATCTAAACCTGTTTTTATTAAAACTAATATAAATATGCATATAATAAATAATACTGCTAATAATAATAACAACATTATACAAATGCAGACTGTCATGAATAAAATGAAAAAGCAGCCCGAGGTGAGGCATGGAGGCAGTGGTTTTTATATTTATGTAGAAAATAATCATTTTTGTAACATTTTAATCCTTTAATTTTTTTTCATATGTAAAGATATCTGTGTGTTGCTCTACATCCTGTGTGTATTAAGCAACGTGTAAGCGTTTGGACCCGCAGAAGCGAATAACACACTCTGCGCTGGACTTTAGACCTAAAAACAGTTTTGCTATTTAAACAACGTGGTGTAAAACGTGAAAATTTGCTTTGCGCTGGTCTCAAAATAGCAACAAATCACACCATACACATCTTGTGCCTTATTGCGCCGGGTGTATGATAGGGCCCGTTATCTTCTGTCGAACGCAAATGAAGATATTTTAAGATATTTGGAAACGTATGGAAGAGAATAACTCATTAAGAGAATAAGCACAGCCCTGTTAGACCATGCGCCATGGCGCAGAGCGCATTTTTCCGTCCTTAAAATAGCAGAAGTGGTTTCAGACATGTCCTTAATGCTTTTGCGCCATGCTCTTTAGACTTTGCGCTCAGATTGTTAAAATAGAGCCCATTGTTTCTGAAAACTAGACAATATTATTTACTTGTCTAGAAAATTTATTTTTTTTAGATATTTAGACAAGAATTGAGCTGAACTTAAGCTCTGAAAACTGGACTGACACAGTTTCAATTTACTATGTTAAGCTGCTTTGACACTATCTACATTGTAAAAGCGCTATAGAAATAAACTTGAATAGAATTGAGACAAAAATGTTTGCAGTGAAGGATCTGTGAGGAGGAATTACAGAATCCTGTCATAAAAATGTAAATGACTGTATAACTCAAAGTGCTACATAAAAATGTATAAGTAAGTTTAATTTGGCTAATATGGACTAGTGTCTGTAAATTTAATGCTTTAATGGAAAATACTATTTAAATGGAAAGTATTCTGTGAATAAGCAGAGCATTTAGTTTACTACACATACTTAAGCTTTTTTCATTTATAATACAATGATTAAGGTTTTAAAACTGGCAAAAAGTCAAATTTGTTTATTTTTATTTAATTATTCTTTAAAATTGTAAGTATATTATTTTCCACTCTTCGTTTACCAACATTTTTCATAATAAATGTGTAGTAAATCATTAATCCAGAATTTCATAGAACCTTATTAGAAGGACAACATATATAAAGTTGGTTATATAGATTTGATCAATTTCAATTGATTAGATTTTCTTTATTATTACGAAATTTTATTTAACCATTTAAACTTAAAGGAGTCCTGAAAAATATGCATTCTTACATATTAAAAAAATATATATTATTTTAATGAATTCACTTAATTTAACCAATGTTTTTGGTTAAACCAATGTTAACCAATTATTAAAATGTAAATAAAACATTTCAATGTAAACCAGAATTTGAAAACATTTTTTATTTTTATTTATTTTTTATTAATTTGACATGTTTTGCTTACCCCACTGGCATGTTGTAAATTGTAATCATTAAAACAGTCTAGATTTAAAAATAAAGTTCTTAATATTTATTGAAATGTTAATGCTTTATGAATTATTGAACATAAATGCAATGATTCGTGAATTATATCTTAATTTAAATACATTCGCACGGTTCACAGGTGTTTATTTAGACAGTGCTTTTAATTTCATGCTGTCTTGTGTTGTGTAGAATGGGATCCTCTGCTGTTACATCACCTGTGCTGGTCTCCATTAAAAATGTTTACTGAGAATGGCATGGAAACGGCTATAGCCTGCTGGGAATGGCTTCTGGCTGGAAGAACAGGAGTCGAAGTGCCGGTACGACGTACATGTACATCTACAACTCTCTTTAAGGCAGTATATTTTATTAAGTCACACAAATACACACAAATTTGCACTTTTTGCAAAAAACATTGTGTTAGTGCAGCGTTAAAGAAAAGCAGGATATTAATATTCATGCCTTACAGTCTCGTTCAGCAGGTTAAAGTGTTTTAGTTTCAGTGGGTTATATATTTTTATTCTAATATAAAGTAAGTTTTTTTTTTTTTTTTTTTTTTTTTTTAAAAAATTTTATCCCCCCTCCCCCCCATTTTAAAAATACTCACCGGCCACTTTATTAGGTACACCTTACTAGTACTAGGTTGGACCCCCTTTTGCCTTCAGAACTGCCTTAATCCTTCGTGGCATTGATTCAACAAGGTACTGGAAATATTACTCAGAGATTTTGGTCTATATTGACATGATAGCATTACATAGTTGATGCAGATTTGTCGGCTGCACATCCATGATGCGAATATCCCGTTCCACCACATCCCAAAGGTGCTGCGATCTGGTGACTGTGGAGACCATTTGAGTACAGTGAACTCATTGTCATGTTTAAGAAACTAGTCTGAGATGATTCGTGCTTTATGACATGGCGAGTTATCCTGCTGGAAGTAGCCATCAGAAGATGGGTACATTGTGGTCATAAAGGGATGGACATGGTCAGCAACAATACTCAGGTAGGCTGTGGCGTTGACACAATCAATTGGTACTTATGGGCCCAAAGTGTACCAAGAAAATATCCCCCACACCATTACACCACCACCAGCAGCCTGAACTGTTGAGACAAGCAGGACTCGAGACTCATCAGCTGCCAATGTGGCAGCAGGACTCGAGACTCATCAGACCAGGCAACGTTTTTCCAATCTTCTATTGTCCAATTTTGGTGAGCCTGTGTGAATTGTAGCCTCAGTTTCCTATTCTTAGGTGACAGGAGTGGCACCCGGTGTGGTCTTCTGCTGCTGTGGCACATCCGCCTCAAGGCTGGATGTGTTGTGCTTTCAGAGATGCTCTTCTGCATACCTCGGTTGTAACGAGTGGTTATTAGAGTTACTGTTGCCTTTCTATCAGCTGGAACCAGTCTTGCCATTTTCCTCTGACCTCTGGCATCAACAAGGCATTTGCGCCCACAGAACTGCCACTCACTGGATATTTTCTCTTTTTCGAGAAACCCTAGACATGGTTGTGCGTGAAAATCCCAGTAGATCAGCAGTTTCTGAAATACTCAGACCAGCCCGTCTGACACCAACAACCATGCTATGTTCAAAGTCACTTAAATCACTTTCTTCCCCATTCTGATGCTCGGTTTGAACTGCAGCAGATCGTCTTGACCATGTCTACATGCCTAAATGCATTGAGTTGCTGCCATGTAATTGGCTGATTAGAAATATGCATTTACTAGCAGTTGGAGAGGTGTACCTAATAAAGTGACCGGTGAGTGTATGTACTCAGACATCTACTCATTCAATGCGAACGTTAAAGCTTTTAGTTCACTGATGGCTCGGAGGCAGATCCTATTACACTGGAAGTCTCTTAAACCTCATCTCACTCTCTCATGGCTAGAAGATTTGTTGTCTTTTCTATATATGAAAAAAATTAAGTTTACATTAAGAGGCTCCACTGACAAATTGTATAAACATTGGGATCCTCTACTTCATTTTGTTAAGAATACACGGCAAATCTTTGCTAATTCATAATGTTTTACCTCTTCTTAAAATTATATAAATAAAAATATATATTTATTTTATTAATATTTTGTTTATTTATTTTTAACTTATGGTTTCTTTGTTTTGTTTTGTTTCATTATACTATCAGGCATATTTATTTATTTATTTATTTCACTACTTAGTTTTATTCTCCTCCTAGGGGATGGGTGGGGTTTGGGGC
>CAIGQW010053047.1:1008813-1031018 GCA_903798125.1 Danio choprae | reverse complement strand
AAGTTCAGAAAACAAATATATTCTTTATTTTAAAAACCTAATAATTGTTTTATCATTAACATTCCTAACATTGTGCAGTTAGAAAATACTGGAATATTAAAAATCCCGCTCCAGGGAGAATTAAAATATAAACTAAAGACATTTTGATTTGAAATGTTTAGCTTCTTTTAATACATATTTAGTCTCATTTTAAATCATTTTATTCCACACCGAGTTACCCTGAAGCATTGAAGCATTTAACTTGATGTCATGCAATATCAAATATTGTCAGCTTTTGTGGTTTAGCAGCAGTTTCCATTGACTCTTTTGAAACTGACACTCCACTCAAAAGTAGACGTTTTGATAAATGTTCCTGGTTTAAACACCGCAAACGGCTTATAAAAGTGCCCCTCATGTTGCGTGTGAGCAACAGGTTGACGTTTTCTCCTTTATGTTTGACTGATTTACGACTTGCTTTTTTCTTACAGGATGCCATTTTGTTTTACATTCCTCAAATCGTTCAGGCGCTGCGCTACGACAAGGTGAGGAGTACTGACCTCCGACCTTACCTGAACTACCTCTCCCTTTTCTTCACAAAGCATTGGTTTTGATGTGACTCACGCGCCCCTGGGCTGTTATTAACATCTGTCCTGGGCTTTTTGCAGATGGGTTACGTGCGCGAGTACATCCTGTGGGCAGCGCAGAAGTCGCAGCTCCTCGCACATCAGTTCATCTGGAACATGAAGACCAACATCTTTCTGGATGAAGAGGGCCATCAGAAAGACCGTACGTACTCCAGTCTGAATGGGTTTGGTTGCTCTGCGTCTTTGGTCAGATTAATCCAGCATTTCATCCAAAAATCAAAATAAGCAACTCAGCACATAGTCAGAGCTCAGAACATAGTAAACATAGTAAGTGTATTTTAGGGATGGATCGATATGGATTTTTTCGTCCGATATCGATAACTGATAACTCTTACGATTTGGAATCCGATAACCGATATGTGTATATATATATATATATATATATATGTGTGTGTATATATATATATATATATATATATATGTATGAACTGAATAGCCTTCTCAAAGCGAAAAAAGCAATAATTTCTAAATTGCAAGGTGATTATATAGACCTATATTCACGATTTCTCATTAATCAGCATGCCAAAGATAATTATTTGCTTTTTTCGCATAGCAAATTGACATGCAACTTGACAAAGAAAATGGGATTTAATTAAGAAACAGGTCAAATAAATATATTTTAAATAAAATAACTAACTGAAACCAGCTCCAATGTTCTTGAATGAAACGTGTTACAGTAATGTACATATGTACAAATATGTAATGTCCGAAAAAGCATTTTGAGAGGTGTTTTGGCAGTTCAAAGCCACCATACAAGCGAAAAGCTAAATGCAGATAGTATTACTTTAGAAAATGCGGCATATATTCGTCCCATTTGGCATTTTAGATTCTTTTGAACACATGTAGGTGCTGATTGTCAATCAGACAACGCTTCTGTGTTAGTTCTTGCTGTCAATTGCGGGGAAAAGGATCGATGACAGGTTTATGATAAACCTCTGTTAGTTTGAAAGTTTGACTGCAGGCGCTGTGTGATGCACGTGCACGCGAAGCAGAGTCAGATTTGTCCTCAGAGTCAGATGTGTCCTCAGAGTCAGATTTTGATACAGCACCTGAGCATTGAGCACTGTTGACTTTATGACACAGTGCGTAATATAAAGACAGAATTTGGTGGAGAGTTGAGAACCCCTGGATTCAGTGACTGGCACACTCTCCCCTGCTGCTGTTTGGGGTGCTGTGAAGGCTCTGTCGGCTCACTATGTGTGTGTGCGTGTGATAGCCATCACGTGCGCTCGTTATAATCATTATAAATATGCCGATCGAACTGAATACAGTCTTACATCAACCACACATGATAATAACAAATAACCATATTAGATTACAAACAATCCAACAAGTTGTTTGGCACATGTAAATCGCTGCTATTATGTTTACACATGTTTTTCTTGAGGCGATTTAAACCAAAATACACAATGACACTCTATCAAACATATCTACAATGATAAGGAATATGGTTACTTACTGAGATATTAACGCACAGCAATACCGCACAAAGAAAGGATGGACTTTGAGGGAATAAACGATGTGAGGAAAGCTCCGTTATAGTCAGGGTGCGAATTATACATTGACGATCGGTGGGGTCAACTTTTTTTTGGTAATGTTAGTTTGTGTAATACATGCTTCAGTGAATCAAATGTATGTATTTATTTAAATTACATCTCATTTATTAATGAAAACCTATTTAAGTTTTCAGTGTTGTAAGGGATATTTGGTGTATTCTGCCCTACAGTATCCTCTGATTTGCTCATTTAAAAGTTACTGTAGGCCAAATTATACAAACTATGCATCTAATTTGACTCACATTATGTAGAAACAAACTCCTATTTTACCAGAAAACAGTCTTCTGAACACTTACGATGTCTATCGGTGGTCTACATCTGCAGTTTCAGACTGTTGAATGAATATTTTCCACAGTGGTATGAACCGTTATAGGGGTGATCAAATGTGTATTTATATTATCTATTATTTTAATTATTAATATTATTATTTAAAATACAGATCAGAGCAAAGTATTTCTCCGTATTAAAGGGCTGAACCCCCCATACCTCCTTTTTTGATGTCCTTCAGGGGGGATCCAGGATTAATTAGGTGGGTCAATCCCCCCCAAACCCCCCTGTAATTCGCATCCTGGTTATAGTGCACTGGACAAGTCTGAACAAGTTCGACCGACGCATGTGCGAGGCAGACAGTTCTGTACAATTACAGAATCTATCGGCTTGAAGATATCGACCTAATTTTGATATCGGACCGATAATGATAACATTAAAAATAGCATTTATTGGCCGATAACGATATGGCCGCCGATATATCGTGCATCCCTAGTGTATTTATGCAGGCACACTATAATCTTTTGCTCCATAGAGCTCCAAATAAAAGCCAGAAACTCTTTTGCACAGACCTATCTAAAGGGTTAATGCTGCCAACTGATGATCAACAGTAAAAATGAGAAACTGTACCTCTTCCCAACAGGGAAAGCCAGCAACAATCAAGAATGCATGATTATATGCTGTCATGGCATTGCAATCAAAACATTTCATTATAATGGAAGTCAATGGGGCAAAAACTACCACTAACATAAATTTTGAGTGTATTGTAATGCTTTCAAAGCATTTTCCCAAAATACGTGTCAAAATAAGATTTGTCACCAAAAATCATTCCATTTGCTGAAAGTTGAGGCCAAAACCACCCCAGAGTGGATGAAAACATCCCTAACGGCACACAAGGGTTAAAAATGTCATTGTTGTAATGATGGGAATCATTTTACACATATATGTAAAAAAAAACAATAGGCCTGTTGATTAGGAAATATCAAATAAAAAAAATAATGTTTCTTATATATACCACCATTTAGTCATTTTGTATAGTTTTTTAAATACCATTTTAATATTTACAAAACATTCATATTGTGTTGTGGTGCAGCGGACATCGGTGAGCTTCTGGAGCAGATGGTGGAAGAGATCACGTGCTCTCTATCGGGTCCAGCTAAAGACTTCTATCAGCGCGAGTTTGACTTCTTCAACAAGATCACCAACGTCTCCGCCATCATCAAGTACGTCCAGAGTCATTTCAGGCACAATGGCAGAGAAAAATATTTTGGCTTAAAGTAAAATTATTGCTAACACTTTACAATAAGGGTGTATAAGTTAATATTAGTTAATACATTGACTAACATGAACTAACAATGACCAATACATTTATTACAGTATTTGTTTATGTTAGTTAACATTAGGTAATGAAAATACAGTTCATTGTTAGTTCATGTTAACTCGCGGTGCATTAACTAATGTTGACAAGCAGGAGTTTGGACGTCAGTAAGGCATTAGTAAATGTTGAACTATGATTAATAAATGCTGTGCAAGCTTTGTTCATAATTAGTTCATGTTAGTGAATAGTGAATACATTAAGTAATGTAACTAATGTGTTTAGTTAAGATTTTATTTTTTACATTGGGTTTTATTTATGTGAAAATAATGCCTTACTTCTTCCCTAAATGTTGATCACTGTAATAAAGTTATGTAAGGTGGAAAAATATTGTTAAATGTTTGCCAAAATTAAGAGAAAAATATAACATACCTTTTAACAAGCATTTCTTGTAATCTCTTTATATTAAAATGTTATATATATATACAGTGGGTGACACTTCAAAATGACCATTACCACCGCGTGTGGCGCCACCACGGGACTAAGCGATTAAGAAAATGTTTTTAGGTGTAATAGCAGTTTGCGACGATGCCGCCAGGGGGCACAAAGGGATGGCATACAAACGGACAGAAGTATACAGTAGCTGTAAATACCCTGCTACTTAAACTAACAAAACAAAGCATTATAATTCCTTTACAAATCATTAAAAACTTGTTAACAAGCTTTATTATCATTGTAAACTTGTTAAGTGCAATGAGGATTCATGTTGGAAATTAAAAGTAAAGAAATAAAAGACTAAAATGAAAGTGAAACATACAATCATACTGTGTATATATAGCTTGAATTGAAGAGAACACATATAAACAGGGTGTCCGAGGGGTCTTAAAAAGTCTTAATGTCTTAATTTTCAAAAACTAAATTTTTTAGCCCTTAAAAACTCTTAAATTGACTGAAATATTGTCTTGAAGGTCTTAAATTATTTAAACGGGTCTTAATTTTATTTTGTTTATGTAAAGCTACCCAATCGATCCAACACGCATCCGATCACCAACAATACATCTCAATGAAACGTTTAGCAAAACTCTATTTATACCTAATATTATAGCAGTCTGTTGTGCAGGCATTTAGTTATTAAAGTTATGTTGAAAAAATGTGCATGTGTACAATTAGGGTCTGCTTGATTTGACACGTTATTTAAAATATGTGGTTTAGAAATAACTAATTGTAATGCGTTTCTTGATGGGGAAAGTACTTTTAAACTAAAAAATCCTTAGTGTTTAGTCCTATATAAGTCTGAAATTTCATTCTTGATTATCTTAAAAAGACAAATTAGACTTGGTGAGACCTGGAGAAACCTTAAATTAAGACCCACAATGCTAGCAAACATGTAATAATTAAGGCTAGGATATTGGCAACCCCCCTCACCCTCTTTTTTTAATGTGTTTTGGTTTGGTTTATTTACTCAGTATCATTCATTCATTTATTTTCCTTCGGCTTAGTCCCTTTAATAATAAAGGGAATTCGCCACAACGGAATGAACCGCCAACTATTCCGGCATTTGTTTTACGCAGCAGATGCCCTTCCAGCTGCAACCCAGCACTGGGAAACACCCATACACTCTTGCATTCACTCAAATACACTACGGCCAATTTAGTTTATTCAATTCACCTATAGTGCATGTGTTTGGACTGTGGGGGAAACCGGAGCACCCGGAGGAAACCCACGCCAACACGGGGAGAACATGCAAACTCCACACAGAAATGCCAACTGACCCAGTCGGGACTCAAACCAGCGACCTTCTTGCTGCGAGGCGACAGTGCTAACCACTGAGCCACCGTGCCGCCTATTTACTCAATTTCTTCTTCTGCTTTCAGGTTAATTCATCTGCATTATTTGCAAATAAGAAAATCAATAAAACGTTCAAATTGTTTAAAAGAAGCCGTGCTGTTGGTGTTTTCCAGGCCTGTTCCCAAAGGAGACGAGAGGAAGAGAGCGTGTCTGAAGGCGCTGTCAGAAATCAAAGTTCAGCCAGGTCTGCAATCACTCGTTTCAAGATGAATCTCAATAGTTAGTGCAATTGAGCTTTACAAAATGTGACCTGGACGTTTGTGTCGTTTATTTGAATCTGTGTTTCCCACTTCTGTAATCAGGATGTTATTTGCCAAGCAATCCAGAAGCAATCGTCCTCGATATCGACTACAAGTCAGGAACGCCCATGCAGAGGTATCACCGTTCGTCACATGCTATCAGCTTTTAGATTTCTCAGCTGATTTATGAGCTCAGTAACATTTGCTTTGTTTTCACAGCGCTGCCAAAGCCCCTTATCTGGCAAAATTCAAAGTTAAGAGGTGTGGCGTTAGTGAGCTTGAAAAAGAGGGTGAGTCTCACATGACATTAACTGTATACAGCTGAAGCCCTCCTGTGAAATTGTAATCTTTTCTAAATACTTAACGTTTTATTTTCAATCTTTTTATTGGTCCCATGCCCTAACCCCTCGTTCATTAACTCGATTAACAAAACAAGAAAAATAAATATATAAATACATAAATGCCAAACTTTTATTTCACTTTTCAATGGAGAGAAAATTATTTCGACACATTTTTAAACAAAAAAGTGCGCTTATCATCAGAGTTTTAGCATTCATACCTAAACTATTTTTACTGATGGTGAGCTGAGTGAACGCGCAAAATCACTCCCTGACAGTAGATGGCGCTTAAAGAAAAAGAAAAGAAATACACTTTTTCTGTGCAACTTCACGCTTCTGACGCTCACTCGTTGCATAGAAGTCAGCCTAGTTTTTTTCATCCTCCGTTGTGTCCATAATCACCTACTACTCAAGTATGTACTACATTTGATTATCAATTTGCTGCACGACCATTAGAATTTTTTTTTCGAGACATTTTTAAACATAAAGATTTTCGTACACTTATCTTCGGCTTTTATACCCAAATGTTTTTCACCGACGGTGAGCTGAGTGTACGTGCAAAATCACTCCCTGACAGTAGATGGCGCTTAAGGAAAAATCATAAATGCACTAGGTGGCGCTGTGTGATTTTACGCCTCTGACACTCGCTTAGAAGTATAGAAGCATAGAAGTCAGCATCATTTTTTTTTCATCCTTGGTTGTGTCCGAAATTGACTAATATTCAAGTATGTGATACATTTGACTTTGAATTTACTACACTACCATTAGAATTGTGTTTTTCGAGCCATTTTTAAATATGAAGATTTTCACTCGCTTATCATCGACATTCATACCAGAAACGTTTCAATTTACTACACGACCGTTAGAAAAGAATGTTCTATATAGTATGAATGTGATTAGTATGAATGAAATTCGGACGCGCTAAATTCGCCATTAAACGTGACCTACTCGCGTCAGTTGTTTCGCTTCACTCCCATTCATGAATTCTCTCATGTTGCATCATAGGGTTACACCGGATGCACACTTCAGAATCTCGCCGGAAGTAGTAGCTCATCCGGGTACTTCTCGCATACTGTTTTTCGAATTCTATGAATTCGGACATACATTCTATGAGTTCGGCTCGCATACTGTTTTTAGCATACTATATAGTATGGAAGTATGCGATTTCAGACACAGCCTATGGGAAATCCTTATAGAGTTTTTAGGATAAACAGAAGATTAAACTGCTTTCATTTGATTCAACAGCATTAATAAACACATGACCGCAGCAACATATGGTTTTTTTATGAGTTCTTCTTATAAGTTTTTTCTGATAATAAAGTATGTAATGATGCAACGCGTTTGTCGCTTCTAAAAATGCTATTATGAAATATGCCGCGTGCTTTATTCTGTGAGAAGACACATCATTTCACAGAAGGACTTATTTCAAACACTCGACTGAAGCTGTGCAGTAGGTTTTGAATAGAAACGTCATTATATGTGTATTTGCGCGTGCTTTCAGGCTTAACACTAGCAACAATTACTACGAAGGGAAGTTCACTGAGAAGCTACGCTAACAGCTTTCAATATCACAGAACAATTATTTGTGATTTTACTATCGCAGGATGATGTCGCATGCGATATTTAGCATAGTTTGGCAGAGAACTATGGCTTTGTGTAGTAAACACTGATTACAGCTAATTATAGAGCTGGCTTTATAGAATAACGCGCACGACAATCGTATGCGATTTATCGTTTAGCCCTAGCGCTTAATGAAAAGCAGAAATACACTGGTACACAAGGTGGCGCTGCACAACTTTACACTTCTGATGCTCGCTTGTTGCATAAATGAAGTCAGCCTCATTTTTTTTGTCCTTGGTTGCGTCCGAAATCGCGTACTACTCAGTAGGTACTACATTTGAATTTGAATTTACTACACGACCATTAGAAAAGTGCGTTCTGTATAGTGTGAACGTGAGTTGTATTTGGACGTACTACATCCACCATCATGATCACGCGACCGACCCGTGTCAGTTGCGCCGCTTTACTCCCATTCATGAATTCTCTCACGTTGCATCATGGGATATCGTAGCGTCCGTCAGATGCGCACTTCAGAATCTCACCAAAAGTAGTAGGTCATCCAGGTACTTCTCGTCTATTGTTTTTCGATTACCATGAATTCAGAAATACTACTCAGCTCGCATACTGTTTTTAACGTACTATATAGTATGGAAGTATACAATTTCAGAAACAACCCTTGTGGATTTATGGAGTAAGCTTTTCCAGATGTGTTTAACTTCCACCACTACGGCACACAAACACCTGCTCAAAGGTTTGCGGGAAAAAGGTACAATCCATGAAAGAAGATTCAATTAAATGAAAACGTTTTGTGCTTGAGTGCCACTAAGTGGTGTTTTACTGTAACTTCAGCAGCTCAAGGCACATGAGCAAACGCACTAATCTCATTGGTCGACCAGTTTGTAAAACGGAGCATCAAAAAGCAAACAAATGAGTCTGATCCGTTTTTTATTTATTCATTTTTTTTAATGATGCTTATATGACTGGCTTTTTGTGTGCCGGTCGACGCTCACATTGGCGCATTAGTTTAGTCATGAACTGTTAAACTTTGACTATAAATGCAACTGAATATTGTCCCGGTGTGCACAGGCCTTAATAGTTTTAATAACTAATTTCTGTCGTTTTTTCCCATGATGAGAGTACAAAATATTTTAGCATTCAGCAAGACAATAGTATTTGGATTAAAATGCAAGCTTTAAGTAGGTTCATTAGGCTAACTAGGCAAGTACCAATATTACCATTTCTATTAAAAACTCTATTTCTATTTATTTATTTTTTTTGTAATATTTCCCAAATGATGTTTAACAGAGCGAGGAATTTTTCACTGTATTTCCTATAATATTTTTTCTTCTTATTGGTTTTATTTCAGCTAGAATAAAAGCAGCTTTTAATTTTTTTTAAAATCATTTTAAGGTCAATATTATTCGCCCTCTTAAGCTATATATTTTTTTCGATTGTCTCAGAACAAACCACTGTTATACAATGACTTTCCTAATTACCCTAACTTGCTTAATTAACCTAGTTAAGCCTTTAAATGTCACTTTAAGCTGAATACTAGTGTCTTGAAATATCTAGTCAAATATTATGTACTGTCATCATGGCAAAGATAAAAGACATCAGTTATTAGAAATGAGTTATTAAAACTATTATGTTTAGAAATGTGTTGAAAATAATCTTTTTGTCAGAAATCGAAATTGGGAGAAAAAATATACAGGAGGGCTATTAATTCTGACTTCAACTGTATCTAGTATATCAATGACGTCCGGGGGATGTGAGAATTGACAGATTGATTTATTTGAGTTCTCCTAAGTGGTCTCTGTGTGTGTGCAGGTCTGCGCTGTCCGTCAGACTCTCAGGATGAAGGAGACGAGAGCTCACTGATGGCTCAAAGGGTCTGCTGGCAGGCAGCCATCTTTAAAGTGGGCGATGATTGCAGACAGGTCAGTCTCATAGGAAACATGGTTACTTTTCATCCAAATTCATTCAGCTATTAAAAACTATTATTTGATGTAAATGGGAAAATCTCATGAAAAATTTAATAATGAGAAGAAATTTTTGTTGACTTTTCTAAGAACCCATTACTGTTTTGTTTTCACTACATGTTTTCCCCCTAAAAATAAAATAAAAATGGCATTATTATTATAATGCCACAAATTATATTAAATATACTGAATATAATATAAAAAGTGGCCTCACGCTGGCGCAGTGGGTAGCACGATCGCCTCACAGCAAGAAGGTCGCTGCTTCGAGCCTCGACTGGGTCAGTTGGCGTTTCTCTGTGGAGTTTGCATGTTCTCCCCGTGTTGGCGTGGGTTTTCTCCGGGTGCTCCGGTTTCCCCCACAAGTCCAAAGACATACAGTATAGGTGAATTGGGTAAGCTAAATTGTCCGTGGTGTATGAGTGTGAATGAGTGTGTATGGATGTTTCCCAGAGATGGGTTGCAGCTGGAAGGGCATCCGCTGCGTAAAACATATGCTGGATAAGTTGGCGGTTCATTCCGCTGTGGAGACCCCAGATTAATAAAGGGACTAAGCCGAAAAGAAAATGAATGAATGAATATAAAAAGTGTGCATCGGATACAAGTTGACGTTTAAATCGCGATACATCATATTTGCATCGGTAAATAATGGTTAAAATATATATGTATATTTTCATCTGTAAAGAATTAGCTGCAATGCTAAAGCGCTTAACGTTAATCATCGATCAGTTGTCCACTTAAGCAAATAATGAAAATATTTGTGGTGTTTTATGAATTTGAAACAATTTATGAGTATTGTGTTTTACCATAGCCGTCAACTCGACTTTAATAACATAAAAGCCGTTCAACCCCTAGTATGTGCTACATTTCAGTGTTACGTAATGTTGGTATATTAGTTTGTTTTGTTTATGTACACTATATTTATCAGGATTTGCATTAGCTATGTCAGTTTTAGGCCTCTTTTATATTGGCTTTTTTCATCGTATTGTTTTTTTAAATTGTTTTAAGGGAGACAATTTTACCAATAAATTGACCATAAGTAACAATAAAGACATTTATAACGTTATAAAATTAAAAAAAATTTTTTGGTGAAAATAGTAAGAAAAGTCATCAAACGTTGAATGATTTCTGTGGCACTGAAGTCTGGATGAAAATGATGCTGAAAGTTCAGCTCTGAAATAAAATAAAAAATAAAATAAATATATATATATATGTATATAATGCTATTGTATATACACTCCACTTTATTAGGTACACCTGTCCAACTTCTCGTTAACGCAAATTTCTAATCAGACAATCACATGGCAGCAACTCAATGCATTTAGGCATGTAGACGTGATCAAGACGATCTGCTTCAGTTCAATCCCAGCATCAGAATGGGGAAGAAAGGTGATTTAAGTGAATTTGAATGTGGCATGGTTGTTGGTGCCAAACTGGCTGGTCTGAGTATTTCAGAAACTGTTGATCTACTGGAATTTTCATGCACAACCATCTCTAGGGTTTGGTCCAAAAGAGAGAAAATATCCAATAAGCAGCAATTCTGTGGGCGCAAATGCCTTGTTGATGCCAGAGGTCAGAGGAGAATGGCCAGACTGGCTCCAGCTGATAGAAAGGCAACAGTAACTCAAATAACCACTCGTTACAACCGAGGTCTGCAGAAGAGCATCTCTGAACGCACAACACATCCAACCTTGAGGTGGATGGGCTACGGCAGCAGAAGACCACACCGGGTGCCACTCCTGTCAGCTAAGAACAGGAAACTGAGGCTACAATTCACACAGGCTCACCAAAACTGGACAATAGAAGATTGGAAAACGTTGCCTGGTCTGATGAGTCTCAATTTCATGTTGTCAACAACATGTAAGCATGGATTCATCCTGCATTGTATCAACGGTTCAGGCTGGTGGTGGTGGTGTAATGGTGTGGGGGATATTTTCTTGGCACACTTTGGGCCCATTAGTACCAATTGAGCATCGTGTCAACGCCACAGCCTACCTGAGTATTGTTGCTGACCATGTCCATCCCTTTATGACCACAGTGTACTCATCTTCTCATGGCTACTTCCAGCATGATAACGCGCCATGTCATAAAGCGCGAATCATCTCAGACTGGTTTCTTGAACATGACAATGAGTTCACTGTATTCAAATGGCCTCCAAAGTCACCAGATCCCAATCCAATAGAGCACCTTTGGGATGTGGTGGAACGGGAGATTCGCATCATGGATGTGCAGACGACACATCTGCAGCAACTGTGTAATGCTACCATGCAATATGGACCAAAATCTCAGGAATATTTCCAGTACCTTGTTGAATCTATTCCCCGAAGGATTAAGGCAGTTCTGAAGGCAAAAGGGGGTCCAACCCGGTACTAGTAAGGTGTACCTAATAAAGTGATGTATTACAATAAGGAGAATCTGAGCCAAAATGTTTTGAATTATCATGATGAAATTGAAATGAGTGTGTAAGTGTTATACATTTGTTCGAATGAAATCTGACCTTTTAAATGAATATTCATCAGTAATTTGATTTATTAATGTTGTTCGTTTTGTATCAGGACATGCTCGCTCTTCAGATCATTGGCCTGTTCAAGAACATCTTTCAGCTGGTGGGTTTGGATCTGTTTGTGTTCCCGTACCGCGTTGTGGCCACAGCTCCAGGAGTGAGTGACTCTTCGGTTTCTTCTTTATGTTTGTAACCCCACAGCAGTTCGGCTTATCCGATGTCCTGTCTGATTGTTTTTTTCAGTGTGGCGTGATTGAATGTATTCCGGATTGTAAATCCCGGGATCAGCTCGGCCGGCAGACTGACTTCGGCATGTACGACTACTTCAGGAACCAATATGGCGACGAGTCTACGCTGGCCTTTCAGAAGGTTACGCACATTTAATGACCTGAATTATGTCTAATTACTACTTCTCACAAATAGTAACTGAGTTAGTAACTGAATTACATCATTATAAAAGTAGCTAATTACCTGTGAAAGTAACTTTTGCGTTACTTTTTACATTAAAAATGTCCAAAATATACAGCCCTTATTTTTTTTATTATTTCCCAAATGATTATTAACAGAGCAAGTATTTTGTTTTCACAATATTTCCTATTTTTTTTCTTCTGGAAAAGTCTTATTTGTTTTATTTCTGCTGGAATAAATTAGAAATTAATTATTAAAACTATTATGTTTAGAAATTTGTTGAAAAAAGAGACCCTAAAAAAGTCAATCGTGGGTAAATTAACAGTTTTGCGTGAACTATCCCTTTAATTTCATTATTAAATGTAAATATATATGTAATGTGTATTTATGTAGCGCATTTATCGTGTATGGCCATACACCCAAAGCGCTTCACAATCATGAGGGGGTTTGGGGGGGTTTCTCCACACCACCACCAGTGTGCAGCATCCACTTGTATGATGCGACAACAGCCAAAGGACAACGGCGCCAGTGCGCTCACCACACACCAGCTATTGGTGGAGTGGAGCAACTGTGATACAGCCAATTCGGTGGATGGGGATGATTGGGAGGCCATGATCAGTTAGGGCCGATGAAGGGAATTTGGCCAGGACAGGTTACACCCCTACTCTTTACGAGAAGCGCCATGGGATTTTTAATGACCACAGAGAGCCAGGGCCTTGGTTTTAACGTCTCATCCGAAAGACGGCGCTCACTGAAAGTATAGTGTCCCCTTCACTATACTGGGGCATAAGGACTCACACAGACCGCAGGTTGAGCGCCTCCTGCTGGCCTCACTAACGCCACTTCCAACAGCAACCCGGTTTTCCCATGTGGTCTCCCATCCAGGTACTAACCAGGCTTAGCTTCAGTGAGTAACAGGTCTTGGCGTGCAGGGTGACATGGCCAAATGAAGAGATTCATATCTTGATCTATTCCTGTTTTGCACTGAAAGCTAATGTTTATGGACTGAATTGTTTATGCAGCTCTGAATGTCTTATTTTTATGGAACGTTTCTCTTTTTTTTGCTCTTTTCTAGGCTCGGTATAACTTCATTCGCAGTATGGCCGCTTACAGTTTGCTGCTCTTTCTGTTACAAATCAAAGACAGACACAACGGCAACATCATGCTGGACAGCAAAGGCCATCTCATTCACATCGGTCAGTCAGATTAAACCTGATTAGTTCTGTTATTAATCTATTATTATTAATCTGTTATTTTGTAGCGCTTTTATGTAGTCCAACTAAAATGTTGAAAAAATTTTTTTTAATTAATTCATTTATAGTTTTTTTCATCTTTTATTTAGTTTTATTTATTTATTTATTTAATTTTTTCATCTTTTATTTTGTTTTATTTATTTATTTATTTTATTTTTTCATCTTTTATTTTGTTTTATTAATTAATTAATTTTTTTTTCATCTTTTATTTTATTTTGTTTTATTTATTTATTTATTTATTTTATTTTTTCATCCTTTATTTTATTTTGTTTTATTTATTTATTTATTTTTCATCTTTTATTTGATTTGATTTGATTTAAATCACTCATGGTTGGCTTACTATCAGTGCTATGTTAGTTTATAGTTTATATTTGGTTTATTTTAGTTATTTTAGTATTTATTTATACTCTGTTGTTGTCTTTTATTATTATATAATTTTGAAATGGCTTTAATTTTGCTACTATAAGTTCATTTTAAGTTTAGTTTAAAAATGTCTATTTATTATTATTATTATTATTATTATTATTATTATTATTATTATTATTATTCATATTTTGTATAGTTTTAATTAACTTTTAGATTTCATTTATTTCTATATTGTCATTTTTATTTCAGTTTCCAATGCAACATTTCTGTTTTTATTATTTAATTAAATTTATTTTACTATTAGTTTATTATTATTTTTTATTATTATTATTTTTTTATCATTTAAATGTTGTATTACTGTTATTTTATAATTAGTTTTAATAATAATAACTCATAACTACTCAATTTCTAACGCCTATAGTCCATCAAAAACAAGGAACATTTTCATCATATAACCCTATCAGTTATTCAGTTCTTTCTTTGTTTTATTTTATTTTATTTAAAATAACCTATGTTGGTTCTACGTACTGGGTTGCGGCTGGAAGGGCATCCGCTGTGTAAAACATATGCTGGAATAGTTGGCGGTTCATTCCACTGTGGCGACCTCTGATAAATCAGAGACTAAGCCGAAGGAAATTGAATGAATGAATGAGTGAATGAGCTGTGTTGGCTAACCATCAGTGTTATTTTAGCTTTATTTATTTATACTCTGTTGTTGTCTTTGTTGTTGTTGTTATATTGACATTTTGAAATGGCTTTAATTTTGACATTATAAGTTTTAATTTTAATTTTGTTTAAAAATTTGTCTTTATTATAATTATTATTATTATTATTATTATTATTATTTGTTTCTATATTTGTATTTATTTATTTATTTTTTATTTCAGCTTTTTCTAACCTATTTTATTTTATTTATTTTATTATTAGTTTATTATTTTTATTTTATTTTAATTATTCTATTAGTTTTAATAATAATAACTCATAACTACTCAATTTCTAACGCCTACAGTCCATCAAACAAGGAACATTATCATCATATAACCCTATTAGTTATTCAGTTCTTTCTTTGTTTTATTTTATTTTATGTTGGTTCCCAGTACTGGGTTGCGGCTGGAAGGGCATCCGCTGTGTAAAACATATGCTGGAATAGTTGGCGGTTCATTCCACTGTGGCGACCTCTGATAAATCAGAGACTAAGCCGAAGGAAATTGAATGAGTGAATGAGCTGTGTTGGCTAACCATCAGTGTTATTTTAGCTTTATTTATTTATACTCTGTTGTTGTCTTTGTTGTTGTTATAATGACATTTTGAAATGGCTTTAATTTTGACATTATAAGTTTTCATTTTAATTTTGTTTAATAATTTGTCTTTATTATAATTATTATTATTATTATTATTATTATTATTATTATTATTATTATTATTATTATTATTATTATTATTATTATTATTATTTGTTTCTATAGTTTTAATTAGGCTTTGTATTTATTTATTTTTTTATTTCAGCTTTTTCTAACCTATTTTATTTTATTTATTTTATTAATATTTTTTTATTTTAATTATTAACATTTTTGTATTACTATTATTTTATTAGTTTTAATAATAATAACTCATAACTACTCAATTTCTAACGCCTATAGTCCAACAAACAAGGAACATTTTCATCATATAACCCTCTTAATTATTCAGTTCCTCCAATTAATTAATTATAATAAAACTGTATTATTTTAATTAATGTATTATGAGCAGTTGAAATGACTCTGAGCTTGCGTTTTTGTGTGTGTAGACTTTGGCTTCATGTTTGAGAGTTCTCCGGGTGGGAATCTGGGCTGGGAGCCCGACATCAAGCTGACCGATGAGATGGTGATGATCATGGGAGGCAAGATGGAGGCTACACCTTTTAAATGGTTCATGGAGATGTGTGTGCGTGGATACCTGGCTGTAAGGTGAGACGTGCCGCTCTTCAATATTTCACAAGGGTTTCAAAAGGATTTTGACTTCTCTCTGCCTCCTACAAACCACCCGAATGTTTTAAAGGGGGCCTATCAGGCCTTTTTTAACAAGATCTAAAACAAGTCTCTGATGTCCCTAGAGAGTGTATGTGTCAGTTTCAGCTCAAAATACCTCACAAATAATGTTTTATAACTCATTGAAAGTCCCCCTTTTAGGCTTTGATCCAAAATGGGCCGTTTTGGTGACTGTCGCTTTAAATTCAAATGAGATTGTGCTCTTTTCAAACAAGGGCGGAGCTACAAATGCCTATGTGTCAGCATAGTTGCAGACACAAAAACAATACTAATGCCCTATGCTAATGAGGGAGAGATGGTCACTAATGGGCGGGGCTTTCCCCCTCTGATGACACGTACAAAAGCAGAATGTCAATCAAAGTGTTTCTGCAGACTGTTTTTATCAAGTGTGATAATAAAAAATAAAATTAATACATTTTTACCATTAGAAGCTGGTTATATTTACAGACTACTGCCACACAACTGTGTTTACAGTGATTTTTGCATAATAGCTCCCCTTTAAGATGATATAGGGTTATTTGTTTTGCAATTAGCTGGTTTATGGAAGTTTTTTTATTGTTTTATATATGCATGTTTTGATTCTCAGGCCGTACATGGATGCTGTCGTGTCATTGGTGACGTTGATGCTGGACACGGGGTTGCCTTGCTTCAGAGGACAGACTATCAAACTCCTCAAGTACGTTACTGGATATGAACTCATAACACAGACCTGCATGGCCCAATCATAATAGAAAAGTAAACAAAAAGAGTTTACACAAAATATTACACAAGGACACACGCAGCCAATAAAAGCCATCAGCGACTGTGTGATCACACAAAACATGAACACAGAAAAAGCAGACAGCCAGTATTCAAAATGTTTGATTTATTGGGGGTGTGAACCTACACTGGTCTCACGGTTCGGTTCGGTTACGATTATTATGCCATCGATTCATCAATATTTTACTTCACAGCACAAGAATTCTCGTATTCAAATGTATAATTTATAAATACATTTTCTGTGTATTTGTAATACAGTTTCGTCCTGTAATACAAGCAGTCAGATATATGAACTGCACTTTTACCTGCTCAATGAAAACACTCTTTTTAAATGTATCAAACAAAACTCAAGTAGATGCACAGAACAACACAAGCATTTATAGCAAATAAACTAATTTAAATATTATCCCGTTTGCTTTTTGAGCCCTGTCGAGCGAGTTGTTAAACGCCTATAATTGGTCACGCACTCAACAGAAAGGGCTGCAATTGGCTCTAACGCACTGGTGACGTTCACCGATGAGTGACGCTGATAAACGGCAGCGGCTGATCCGTGATAGGTGCTGTGGAGAAAACTTGCTATGCAGACACACTCGTGTCTGGATCCACAAGTATCGCTGTAACAGCCGAGAGGAGAGGAAACGTGTGCACAGTTTCTGCGTTTTTAAGTAGTTGGAGTGTTTTAATTACTCGCTCTCGCCTCCCTCACCATAGTAAGCTACCGCAATATAGCGCATATGAGATAAATGAGGTCAGTACGCAATAACTGGTTAGGATCTATTACTGAATCGTTACCGAATTGTCCGCCTCTGCATCGCGGTACACCAAAGAAACAATTAATTTTGACACCCCTAGGTTTAAATATACAAGCATTTTTTGTTTTTCTGACCCTGCTCATTGAGTCTAAGCCAGAAATCAGGATTATGCTTAATATTAAGTTGAAGTCAGAATTATTAGCACCCCTGTATATTTTTCTCAACACATTTCTAAACAATAGTTTTAATAACTCATTTCTAATAACTGATGTCTTTTATCTTTGCCATGATGCGACAGCACATAATATTTGACTAGATCTTTTTCAAGATGCTATTATTGAGCTTAAAGTGACATTTAAAGCCTTAACTAGGTTAGTTAGGCAAGTGAGGGTAATTAGGCAAGACATTGTATAATGATGGTTTGTTCTGTAGACAATAAATAAATAATATTGACCTTAAAATGGTTTTAAAAAATGTTAAAACTACTTTTATTCTAGCCGAAATAAAGCAAATAAGACGAAAAAATCCAGAAGAAAAAATATTATAGGAAATACTGTGGAAAAAATCCTGAATCTGTTCAACATCATTTGGGAAATATTAGAAAGAAAGAAAAAATCACACGAGGGCAAATAATTCTTCAACTGTATTTAAATGTCACCTGAGAACTAAAAAACACTCAATGTTGTTGTTTTTTATGCTGTGAAATAATAATACAAGACTTGAAGACTTCATCTTATGATCAACAGATGAAATTTTCTAGAACAAAGCCAGTCAGCGTTTCTGGAATCAGCATCCCAAAAATTAACATTAAGCAAGTTTTTAACTTTCTAGCAGTAAATATGATGCTTTGCTTTAATGCTCTGACGGGTCATGTGAAGTGCTGATTTCTGTATGTTGTTCATTGTGTGTTCGGCAGGCAGCGGTTCAACCCCAACATGAGCGAGAAGGAAGCTGCGGCCTTCATGATTAAAGTCATCGAGCGCTGCTTCCTCAGTAGCAGGTAACAAACAGCACTTCAGTCACCTGATTCTCCAAGAACAAAGAGATTTAGGGGCTGTTTACATCACATTTTCAGACAAATACAGGAAAATATACTTCATTGTAAAAAGAAAAGGCACATGAAATTACAACATACCAAATTACAACATATATATATATGGGCCTCACAGTGGCGCAGTGGGTAGAACGTTCGCCTCACAGCAAGAAGGTCGCTGGTTCGAGCCTCGGCTGGGTCAGTTGGCGTTTCTGTGTGGAGTTTGCATGTTCTCCCTGTGTTGGCGTGGGTTTCCTCCGGGTGCTCCGGTTTCCCCCACAAGTCCAAAGACATGTGGTATAGGTGAATTGGGTAAGCTAAATTGTCCGTAGTGTATGAGTGTGAATGGGTGTGTATGGATGTTTCCCAGTGATAGGTTGCAGCTGGAAGGGCATCCGCTGCGTAAAACATATGCTGTATAAGTTGGCGGTTCATTCCGCTGTGGCGACCCCAGATTAATAAAGGGACTAAGCCGAAATGAAAATGAATGAATATATATATATATATATATATGTATGTATGTATGTATGTATGTGTTTTTTTTATAAATATTAAAATAAATATAAATAATTATACTAAAATGACAAATGTAATCTGTACTATTTTTAATTTGTATTCAATTTTACTATTTAAATGAGTTTTTTTACTTTAATGCATAACAATCTGATTCTTATTTCAAAGTGTAACCACGAGCCTTTCGTGTTCCTCTGTTACAGGAGCAAAACCTACGACATGCTGCAATATTACCAGAACCAGATCCCCTACTGAGACTCAGACGATCTCTTCAAACCTCTATGACGAGCACTTTATAGATCTGAATATTTCCCCTGCTCTGATTGGCCGTGATGGCAGCGTCCAGGCGTGTCACTTCCTGTTAGCGAGGGCCTTTGTAGTGGCCGGCTGCATGTTTGTCCTCTTCTCTCCCTTTAAGGCGGCTGCCGTGACGGTTTCTGCGTGAGTTTTGACATTCCGTGCGTATAAATACATCCTTTAACTCTACTTGAATCTTGACTGGGGTTTAGTTGCGTCACCCAGGAAGCCATTTCTCAGACTATGGCACAGATTGCACTGTAGATTGAGTGCTGTCAGTAAATGACCTCTGTGTTATGCAATACATCAGTGTTTGTAGATTTGATTCTGTCCGTGTTCACTGAACGGGTGAATCTCACGAAACCTGTCAAGAAAATCACTGAGGTTTTAGTTTTATAAGAAAAATGTTCTGGTTTTAAATACGATTTCTCAATAAAGTAATGCAAAATCGCACTGTGCTGTTTGCTGTACTGCTGCAGCATTTATTACTAACACACCAAAACACTTGCATTGAGAATCCTGATTGAGAGGGATGAGATTTAGAAAGAATATAAATAAATAAAACACCATTGGAATGCATTACGCTAATGAGAATTGTGGGGGAAGTGCTTGCTTAGGGAGAATAATGAAAATTATGTAAATAAAAATTATTATTAACGCTCATGAAAACAGGCTTTATTTACTCAAATATGATTTTATACATATATATATATATATAAATAATTTATTTTTTTGAGTGAAATGCAGATAATAAAAATAGAGGGGAAATAAATATTTAAAAAGATATGTTATTATTGTTTTAAGTAGATTAAAAATAAAAGGAAAACAAAGTAGAAGGAATTTTGTTCCTCCTATTTTTATTATCCGCAAATCACCCTGAAGAAAGATTGTTACACACACACACACACACACACACACGCATGTAAAATATATTATAGTTAAACTATTTTACTTATAAAAATGATCTGCATTTCATCCTAAACAAAAATGATATTTCAAATATATATTTTCATATATACAACAGTTCTGTCTGGTTCTCGAATCTGATTGGCTGATAGCCGTGCGATATTCCCGTCAGCACTCGTACAGCCTCTTCACCCTTGTTTACTCCGCCCAGCATACAGTGAGAGCAGATGAATAAACACTTGCATTGAGAATCCTGATTGAGAGGGATGAGATTTGGGAAGAATGCAAGTAAATAAAGCACCATTGGAATGCATTACGCTAATGAGAATTGTGGGGGAAGTGCTTGCTTAGGGGGAATAATGAAAATTATGTAAATAAAAATTATTATTAACGCTCATGAAAACAGGCTTTATTTACTCAAATAATAATATGATAATAAAAATAGAGGGGAAATAAATATTTAAAAAGATATGTTATTATTGTTATTTTTTAAGTAGATTAAAAATAAAAGGAAAACAAAGTAGAAGGTTTTTATTCCTCCTATTTTTATTATCCGCATTTCACCCTGAAGAAAGATTATATTACACACACACACATGTAAAATATATTATAGTTAAACTATTTTACTTATATTTACTTATATTTTACTTATATTATCCGCATATCACCCTGAAGAAAGATTATATTACACACACACACACACACACACATGCAAAATATATTATAGTTAAACTATTTTACTTATAAAAGTGATCTGCATTTCATCCTAAACAAAAATGATATTTCAAATATATATTTTCATATATACAACAGTTCTGTCTGGTTCTCGAATCTGATTGGCTGGTAGCCGTGCGATATTCCCGTAATAACAGCACTCGTACAGCCTCTTCACCCTTTTTTTTTACTTCGTATTACTCCGCCCAGCATATAGCGAGAGCAGATGAATAAACTCGCTACAGTTTGACAAATATTGCAGCTGTTGGACAACATAATGTACTTTTGAGGCTTTTCAGTCGAGAATGTAGTTGTTTAGATTGCAACTATGCAGTTTATTTGTAAGAATAGTGGCTATTTTAAATATTTATAATTTTGGAGATTCAGCACGTCGGCGGCCATCAGCCTGTTATACTGAACAGAGCAAAGACGGTTGACGTTCCGCCACGAGATAGCGACAGAGACCGCATAATAAGTCCTTAAGGGGAGGAAAAACTCAGCGTAAATTTCAAAACACATCTGCTTATATCATTACAGAACAGGTAAGAGACATTGTAAGTCGATCTCTCTCATTTGTATGCTGTAGTGCTGTATTAATACCATAGTTATCTGGTAGTGTTTGCTTTGCTTTGGCTTTTTCCGGGGTTAATTATTGTGATCTCCCGATTGCAGCAGAGAAACACTGGGAAATCTCTGTAGACTGATGGCATTTCATGCCGTGCAGCCTTTTAATTTTAAGATGTGAGCAAAATCACCTGTTTTGCCATCATTTTAGACATGACGCTTGAGAATCATTCAAACACTAGCTCTAAAGTGACGTTGGTGAAGTAGCAATGGCTTCTGCTGTTCTGACCGTCAGCTGCAGATGTGAACGAATGGCAGAAGAAAGTAGTTCCTCATACAAAAGGGTTTTTAGCTTCTCCATGCTTGATTTTTTTTTTATTTTATATAT
>CAIGQW010053047.1:935304-954840 GCA_903798125.1 Danio choprae | reverse complement strand
TATATATATATATATATATATATATATATATATATATATATATATATTTCTTTCATCTCTGTAATTTTTTATTATTTTCTTTGCTTAGATTGCACTGTTTTCTGTGGAATAAGGTTTCATGTTCTTCATAATCTCAGTTTGTAACACGTTGAATCACAAAACTAGTCACTGTCACCCATATAATGTTTATGATGTCATAAAAAGGAAAGCAAAATACCTTTCTGTCTGATTGAGCATTTATATCTTTCAATACCTTTCTCGGCACGCACAATATTGGGCTTTAAACACTATGGAATAAAACAGCTTTGATCCTTCCCTTTAAGAAAGGAAGACCTTTATTCATTAGCTAATTCTTGAGGTAGGTAGAAGGTAGTCTACAACTCACTACTTATAAGTGCTTTTTATAAAAAGTAATACATATTTTGATTTCAGCATTATTCCACAGGAAATAAAACATCATGTTTTGTAGTTTTTAGTTTATTTAAAATGTATTCCGTTGATATTACCATTATTGTAGCGTTGTGATATAGAAATATCAAATATATCCTTATGCTTCACGATGGAGCATTTCCACATTATGGCCAGCAGAGGGAGGTTTTGCTCCATTGAAAACCCTCGCTCAAAGACCCGCCACATCACTGAAGAAGATCCGATTGAAGAAATGGAGAAGAATTAAAGTTCAGTGAGGCAAGTGTTCCTACAATAATATACAGTTTGATATTCAGTTAGACATTATTTAGCCCGTACAAAATATGTATATGGGGTGAAGTGTTTATATCAGGCGGTAAAATAACTTCATAAACACCGTCAATGAGTTTTACACCCTCTAAAAACACCTCCTTGTATGTTTCCAGCGTCTTACAGCCAACACATTTAGTCGTGAAGTGTGCAGACACATTATTTACCCCTGTAACCAGCTTCTCTCTTAAGTATAGAACCAAGATTAGCATTATTAGAAACGGCACTAAGCTAAGCAGCTCCAAATGGAGAAATTAGCCCCACTGGATTAGCCCGTCTAAAGATGGGAGGCCCGTGTCTGGAGTTAAATTAGTTACAGTTAAAACCATCAGGTAACACGGGTTCTGTTAAAATGGACCTTGACAACTTGACAAACACTATTTGCTTGGCTTGTAAAGATGATTGATTTTACAGGATACCATTTTTAATTGGATCAGTACCTGATGTGATTAAGGATAAAGTGAAGAGACTCATCAGGAAGTCTAGGAGAAATGGTACTTGGTTTGACTAGCCTAATGCTAATTACTGTAGTGCATAGGCCATGTGTCGGGCGTCTGGGTTCTTAGAAATTTAGCTCAGCGTTGTTACGATAAACCCATTATCTGTCTGTGATAGCATAGTAACTGTGTTAACCTTGTTGTAACATCCTGCTGCTAAATACTTTAGCTTCTGGCAGCACCATAGGATACTAGACCGCTAGTAAAGGTTAATTAAGCTAGATATGCTAAGTTCTCCTTGCTGAATGCACAATATGTTTGTGGTCGCAAAGAAATAAGAAAGCATTGATATTTTTAGGAATCGTTTTATTGAGCTTTCTATACATATAAGACCTTCAGTTTTGGGATTGGTGGAAGGAGTATCCATGTTTGTCTGTGCTGTGCTGGGTACAGCCTTCATCAGAGGAGCCTCGCTCACTTCTTAAACTGCTGTATGGGAGCGGGGACCTTGATATCCTGGCCCTTCTCCAGCCTCTTTTCACACTCTATGAGGTAGTTGACCCCATCAACTACCAGCTGCACCAGTTCCACCTGGTAAAGACAAGCAGAGCAGACAATAGAAAATCATATTCATTATAGGGATGCACCCAATTTTCAGCTGCTGAAAATGACCTGCCAATGGCTTTCACACCGGACGGGAAAAGCGCTGCTCTATGAAACCCATTCACTTTATTGCACCATGCAAAATGATGCCTCTCAACTCGTTCACTGTCAACAAAATGTGTTTTTTTTTTTTTAAAGTCACAATAATCTGTTCACTGACTCACTTTCCTTTTGGTTTAGTCCCTGATTTATCAGGGGTCGCCACAGGTGAATGAACTGCCAATTACTCTGGCATATGTTTTATGCAGCGAATGCCCTTCTAGCCGCAATCCAGCACTGAGAGTACACTAACTTGTGAACCCACAAAGCTGGGAAACACACATACACTCTCATTCACACACACACACTACGGCCAATTTAGTTTATTCGATTCACCTATACCACATGTCTTTGGACTGTAGGAGAAACCGGAGCACACGGAAGAAACTCGCACGAACACGGGAAGAACATGCAAACTCCACACAGAAATGCCAACTGGCCCAGCCGGGACTTAATTAATTATTGCAATGCATTTTTAGTTTGGATTTTTGGCCAAGTGCATTCAGAGTTTTTGGTTTTGGCCCACAATTTTTTTTAGTATATCATTTTATACTCTCTGTATAGTTAACCCCCTGGCTTTGAATGACCCACCTCGGATTTGCCCAGGCGGTCAAGGTTTGAGATGTCGAAGGTATCGCCCACCGCAGCGGTGTCCACACCTCCAGTGCCACGCTTTTGCAGCCGCAGGTTATCCAGGATCTTGCCAAAGCGAGGGTCCTACAGGCAATTATTTGACTTATGTTAGAAATGAGCAATTCCATGCAAATGTCAACCTTGCCATGACAAAATTTAAGTTTTTACCAAAATAGCGAAACCCTTTCTAGGTTTTTTGGGCAGGCTTGTATTTTACAGTACTGTAAAAATACTCGGAAATGTCTCTGTCAATGTTTTCAAACAATTATATTTGATTTACCAAAGCCACACAAGTGCCAATTTCACATCTGTCACATCCATAACGCAGAGGTGTCACGTCCATAACCAAGCTTTTCCCTCATAAATGTCAAATCAAATAAAATCAGTCTTTTTGTTCTGTAGAGAGCCTCTCATCCTTTTGATTAGCATCATTTCTACAAAGTATGTCGTGTACTGTAAACTCGCAGACTTTTTTGGTCACGTCCATAGCGCATGTTTATTTTCCTCATTTAAAATATAAAATATGTTTACCGATTGATATTTTTCTGACCCCATAACTCTGTGCTTAGTAGTTTTGGGAAATATAAACAGATGTTTCGATATAATGTTAACATATACTTTCTATGCGCCATTTATGTTTTGAGTTTTTACTGCAAATGTCACATCCATAACGCTGGAATCGCTCAAATGCCTTTCTAAAAAGTGTGCAGTTTAGATAAAGTTAATTACCTTGCTGAGCTTTGGCAAGCGGACGTGTACTCCAGCCCTGAGGCCGGTGCCCAGGTTGGATGGGCAGGTCAGGACGTAGCCAAGACGTTCATTCCACATGAACTCCCAGCCTCTCTCCTGAATCAAGTGTTCCACCTGTTCAACAGAGAAGCAGTCTTCAGATCCAAGACATTAACTTTATAGGACATACGTATGTCAAATAGAACCATAAATGGGTTGTTGACATGATGGTGCATTTTCACACGTGACAAAAATGAATATATTTAGTATTGTCATAAATAGTTAAACATATCAGGTCTTCCATGGACCTCTTGTTATAAAAACTGCCAAATCTCAAAATTGGCTTATAGTGTGACTGTCTCAAGCTTAATTAATAACAGCACTTATAAAATAAAAAGAAAATCATTGATAAATACATCCGGCCTAATTTTACCAGTGTCGATTTTTGTAAATGCAATAATTTTTTATCCGCAAATGTCTAAAAACATAGGAATTAGATACGCTTTGTCAGTGAAAACCACGTCCTCTGCTGTGACACTATATGCTAACGTAATATCTGCAATTCCAATAAAATCTTTAATTACTTAACCGCATTTAAATAGATCTAACGCTATTTGTATATTATTAAGATCTGAGTTTCCTAATGTTTGCTACGTCAGACCATAGGTCATTTTTTATGGTACAGTTCAGTAAACATTCATTCATTCATTTGTTTTCTTTTCGGCTTAGTCCCTTTATTAATCTGGGGTCGCCACAGCGGAATGAACCGCCAACTTATCCAGCATATGTTTTACGCAGCGGATGCCCTTCCAGCCGCAACCCATCACAGGGAAACAGTTCAGTAAACAGTAAAAGATAAACGTGAAAGAATTGATAAAGTTAGTGACCCCTTATGTTTTCTTAAACGTCAGACTTCAAACTACACAAATATTTTGTTCATACATTTTTTACTGCCTATTTGTCAACTACCCATATACATTCTAGAAAAATGAGGAAAAGCTTTGTACCTGCTTGAGTCCTCTGCAGAACCTCTCAAACACCCTTTTCATGTTGCCACCCTTCTCCATGGAGATGACACGGGTGTGGTCTTCCTCATTGACCCATATCAGGAAGGTCTTCTCATTGTTATGCCTTATGATTAGATTTAACACATGGAAGAGCTTTTGATAAAAAAACCAAACTGTCACGTATAGGAACCATATTGAAAGCACATAAAATATTAAATGAGGTTTTAATGTACTGTCAGCCACACCATCTTGCGGCAGAATCTCATGTCATGCATTTAAACTGACGTTGAGCTCTTTACTTGCAGGTAAATGTGTGAATCTTTGAAGCTACACAACTGGAGATCAAGACATGAAGAATTTTCAAAAGTCATACCAGATGCCTCTTGCATCTGGCCAGTCGCGGGCCATAAAGGCACAAGTCAACAAGGGGGAAACAGGTTTGTCAAACAGGAAGTGGTCCTATAGAGGGATGACAGGAAAACAAGGGTAGATGGAACTAAGGAATAAAGAGTAAAGGAGAGACAAGACACCGGGAACAATGCTTGAGTCAATTGTAACCTATAAAGAACTTGTGAGATGGGAGAAAAGCCTGAAACGGAAGAATGGGTGCTTTCTCTCTAACCCAAGGGTGCCCAAACTCAGTCCTGGAGGGTCGGTGTCCTGCAGAGTTTAGCTCCAACTCTAATTAGACAGCTAACTGAACCAGCTAATCAAGGGCTGTGTCCGAAATCGCCTACTCCTCAGTAGGTACTACATTTGCATTTGAATTTACTACACGACCACTAGAAAGGTGCATTTTATATAGTATGAATGTGAGTATAAATGTAATTCGGACGTACTGCATCTGCAATTTGTCATTATCACGTGACCTACCCGCGTCAGTTGCATCGCTTCACTCCTATTCATGAATTCTCTGGATAGCGTAGCATCCATCGAACGCGCACTTCAGTATCTCGGCAGAAGTAGTAGGTGATCCAGGTGCTTCTCGCGTACTGTTTTTCGAATACTATGATTTCAGACACACTACTGGGCTTGCATACTATTTTTAACGTACTATATAGTAGGGAAGTATGTGATTTAGGATGCAGCGAAGCTCTAACTAGCATACTAAAAGCTTCCTGACAGGTGTGATGAAGCAAGTTGCAGCTAAACTCTGCAGGACATCATCCCTCCAGGAGCGAGTTCGGGCACCCCTGCTCTAACCTTACCAGATCCCTCGAGCATCGGGCCAGTCCCGGGCCATCCCAGATGCAGTGAGCAGAGGAGACACAGGCTTGTCAAAGAGAAAATGCTCCTAAGCCGTGCCAGCATGAAAGGAAGATTTTAGCATCATGATGTGTGGAAGTTAAACCCAGTCACTTTCTCAAATAGACACTTAAAGAACCACTCCACCTTTTTAGAAATGGGCTCATTTTACAACTCCCCTAGAATTAAAAGGTTACATTTGATCATTTTTTAATCCATTCAGCTGATCTCCAGGTCTGGCTGTAGCCCTTTTAGCTTAGCCTTAGCATAAATCATAGAATTGCATTAGATCAGGGATGGGCTAACTTGATCCTGGAGGGCCGGTGTCCCTGCAGGAGTTTTCCTCCAACCCTAATCAAACACACCTGCCTGTAGCTTTCTAGTGATCCTGAAGTCACTGATTAGTTTGTTCAGGTCTGTTTGATTAGTGTTGGAGCAAAACTCTGCAGGGACACCGGCCCTCCAGGATCAAGTTTGGCCATCCGTGGATTAGACCATTAGCATCTTACCATACTCTCATTCTCAAGGAATTTTGTTGTTACACCATAGCTGCAGCAGGCGCAATGATATTACGTAGAGCTTGAAAAATGTCCCTAGCTAGAAAATTAAGTAACAGCGCTGCATAATATCGTTTCACCTGCTGCAACCATGGTATCACAGCAAAGTCCCTTGATTATTACACCAGAATGAGAGTATAGTTCCTAGCCATATTGGCCTTTTTAAGGCCTTCTTAGTGGTGCTCAATGTAACTACAGAAGAGTCGAGCTTTAAATAGGAAAATTTACAACTCTTGATTTGTTTGAGCAGGATACTAATGGTCTAATTTCAATTCAAATGATCTATGCTAAGCTAAGCTAAAAGTGCTCTCGCCAGACTTGAAGATTGGGTGAATAGATTAAAAAATGGTAAAACTCAACTATTTAGCTTTGGGAACTTGTAAAATGATCCTATTGCCAAAAGAAAGTGGAGTGTTTCTTTAGCCTAAAGCTCTGTCACCATGAAGCAACTCACATCAATGAGTCTCTGCTGCTCATTGTCAGTCATTTCAGTCAGGCTGTAGTAACGTCCAGAGAGGTCTCCCTTCAGTCCAGCCAAGGCCTGGATTACCACCCTTTCCACTTCACGTCGCTCGGCGCGGCTACAGGCAGGGGGAAGGCTGAGGCCACGAATGCTGCGGCCTGTGCGCACACGGGAGGACAGGACGTAGTGTTCATCAAACATGCCTGAATGGATCTGCAAAATCGAAATGAAAAAACACACTGCATGGAATCAAGCGGAATTCTACGAAAATCGTTTTGCGTGACGAGATTGTTCACCTTGTTGGCATCCAGGTCAGTGGGATGCTTCATGTTTCTTGGGTCATAGCCATTGTGTCTGTCCTTGATGACAGGATCAAAGATTTCAGCAAACACCTGCAACATTAGACAACGGCAGAAAGGTCAGAGTGTCGTCTCTCCTACTTTATTATACAAGATGAAAGTTACATCTGATCTTTTTTGTCACTTTTGTAATAGATATACAGTAGGCTTTTACTTGCACATATTTTGGGAATGCCCAGTGGTCCATATATTTTTTTTTTTTAATTTGTATGATCTATTCTTTTGGATTTTCCACATTTGGACATTCATTCATTCATTTTCTTTTTGGCTTAGTCCCTTTATTAATCTGGGGTCGCCACAGCGGAATGAACCACCAACATATCCAGCATATGTTTTACGCAGCGGATGCCCTTCCAGCCGCAACCCATCACTGGGAAACATCCATAGACACCCATTCACACTCATACACTACGGACAATTTAGCTTACCCAATTCACCTATACCGCATGTCTTTGGACTTGTGGCGGAAACCGGAGCACCCGGAGGACCCACGCGAACACGGGGAGAACATGCAAACTCCACACAGAAACGCCAACTGACCCAGCCAGGGCTCGAACCAGCGACCTTCTTGCTGTGAGGCGATTGTGCTACCCACTGCGCCACCATGCTGCCCCACATTTGGACATACCTCGAAATTTTTTCTTTAATTAGATCCCAATCTCCAGTTGAATGCTCATTATAATGACCTTATCAGCTGCAAGTACTGCTGCCAAAAAGTCTATTTTGAAGTTATGAATTGAACCATCTACTCCCTCAACTTTTACCTGGTTCTCATACTTTAGAGACATTGGGCTCTATTCTAACGATCTAAGCGAGATGTCTGAAGTGCATGGCGCAAAAGCACTAAGAGCGTGTCCGAATCCACTTTTGCTATTTGAAGGACGGAAAATTACGGCGCTAAGTTATGGGTGTGTTTTGAGTATAACGTGCATTAAACCAATCAGAGTCTCGTCTCCCATTCCCTTTAAGAGTCAGTTGTGTCCCACCATGGCATATTTGCTATTTACATGGCGGACTTTGTAAGTGGAAAAACTGAACGCTTCACTAGCGAGAAAACAGTTAAAAAACCATCTGCGCAAGTATAAAGACCATTACCTCCTCCATTCGGCCTCTTTACTTTCTCTTTACTTTTACTCTTTACTCCTTTACTTTCATGGAGCACGGAAACTGGTCGACGCACTCCACTGAAGACATCCGTTAGCCTACATATTTAGTTTCATATGTTAAGCGCAAAGATTTTTTTCCCCAAAACTATTTATAAATTCAGTTCTGATTTCCAGCAAACTAATAAATGAACAATAATAGTGGAGTGTGGTCAAAAACTGAGTTATATCAAAACACACTTCCTCGTCCTATATGCCCCATACATCTCCAAAAACCGACAGGTGGACAAATCGAAACTCTTTTTTTTTTTTATTAAAACAAATATAAATATGCATATAATAAATACTAATAATAATAATAATAACATTAAACAAATGCAAATTGTCATGAATAAACAGCCGGATTCCAAAGCCCCCCAAGGTGAGAAGTAACAAGGGTAATGGTTTTTATATTTACGTAGAAAAATAATATATATTTTTAAACATTTTAATCCTTTAATGTGTACGCGTGTTTTGGACACGCATAACTATCGCACTCTTTAAATAAAAAAACTTTGCACCATTGACTTTAGACCAGTTTTAGTTGGTCAATGGCGCTGTCTATTTCAGTTGTCTTAAAATAGCAATGCGCCAACAATGCACTTTAACACACCTCCTTTTCAGACTAGCACGCCCATGAGTCCACTTCAGGAGTTCACACTTAGCTGATGATTGGTTATAAAGCTTGTTTGGCATGCTGTCCTGGGAGAGAGCCCTGAGCTCACGAGATCCTCGAGCCCTGGGCTCCCTCCCGTTTGCAGGGCGAGAGGGGAGCTTGAGCTCAGGTAGATCTCGATGAACTCCCCTGACTTATTTCTGGCTAAAAGAATGGCTAAAAAGAGATGTATACTTGTTAAGAGCTTGGCTATGGTATCGATTTGGTGTGTTCAATTTACTTAAGTTGCGTGTTTTTGGACTGTGGGAGGAAACCAGAGAACCCGAGGAAAACCCACGCGAGCACGGGGAGAACGGGCAAACTCCACACAGAAATGTCAACTGGTTTAGTAGGGACTTTAACCAGAGACATTCTTGCTGTGAGGCGACAGTGTTAATCACTGGGCCACCGTGTCGCCCATCTGGAAAGGAGAAGGAGTAGGGGTGTGTAGGGGGGGGGGGGGTTCTTAAAGACGAAGGTACTGAGATAAGAGAACTCTGATTATTTATAGTGATCTAGGAATCATCTGATTGGTGATCCAATCGTGAGCTGATACGGGCCCAGCTGTGAGCAATCATAAGCACATGATCCTCTCCAAATTAGCTTATAAATAAACTTCACAAAGTGGCGCAAATGGATTTGGTAAGTAAAAAACATGGCACAAACGTGAAAATGATAGTCTGAAAATAGCAAAAAGTAATGTGCGCTGCACCTGGTGAAGTATTGCTCTGGGTGTATGATAGGGCCTATAGTCTTGCTGGAAGGTACAACTGCCAGGCTCAAACGACAACACTTTTCAGAGTTGGACTAATATTGCTGCGATGTTGCTGGATAAGCTTAAAAGCTGACATTCCTACCATGCATTTCAGATTTTTTGTTCTTCTACTTTTTATTTCTTTACTTATTTGAATTAAATATTGATCTTTAAAAAAGAGTCTTGTCTCTCCATACAACGAAAAAACCAGATCTTGCTGTGAAGACCAGATTATGCAATAATCAATTTGACTTGCCCAAGTTGGTTAATGTTGTTTAGTGCTGATTTTCTCCTGGTCTACTCTAGTTCGCGGAACGACATGGTTGTACGCTTCAACAGCAAAACTTGTATCAAAGCTAGACAGGCATAGTCATGCTTTTAAACAACAAAATGTCTGCAGAAGCAAGATTACCAAGGATGTCTGCTGGATAAGCTGGTTAGGAAGTTAGTATTCCAAAAATAACACACGCTGTGGACCTTTTCCAAGGGCTAAAGAAAACTATATGTTTAGTAGATATTGTCTCATGTGAAAAATGCATTTAGATCAATTGAATGTATTGCTGTACCTCATAGCTCTCCTCATCACCAGCGACCATCCCAACTGTCTTGATGAAGGGATGACCGGGGTTGTCCACACCAGTCTGAATGCACTGGTCAAGAGTCCAGTTGCTTGGAGTGAGTTTGTCCCTCAGCCTGGCATAGATGGCCGGGGTCAGCGCACTGGCCATGCAGTTGTTGTGTTTGCGAAGGTCAGGGAAGTCAGCACTGCCGAGGAACACAATTGCCATAAGAATTGCTTAATGAAAATCGCAAAGATACGCATACATTTTGAAAATGTGCACTTATTCGCATAACTGAGTAGGATAACATTTTTATTTGATGACAAAAATCGCCACAGCGGAACGAACCGCCAACTATTCCAGCATATGTTTTACACAGCGGATGCCATCCAGTCGCAACCCTTGTTGTCTTGTGCATGTCTTTGCACTATGGGGGAAACCAGAGCACCTGGAGGAAACCCACATGAACACGGGGAGAACATGCAAAGTCCATACAGAAATGCCAACTGGCCCACCTGGGACTCTTGCTGTGGGGTGACAGTGCTAACCACTGAGCCAATGTGCTGCCACAATGGACATTTACCGAATAAATTCCAGCATGTGCATCAAAAACGTCATGTGATCATGTGATAATAAAAATGTGCACGATGGGATGACATTAATGGACAAACCAGTTGATCGACCACATTGTCAAATATCGGAAATGTTGTTTTGGTCATTCTAAAATCCCTCAGCCAAAGTCCGTCATCACAGTGGTTCAGTTTTATTCCCTCTATCTTGACCATTTGGGCTCTCAAAGGGCATCTCATACCTCAAAAAGCCACCGTACAGTCATTGTATTTTGTCTTCATCTTCTGAGATGCAATTCAATATATAAGAAAAAAGGCTCACAGTGGCTTCTACTGCAGCAGATTGCATTTTTCCTTTTGATATTTGGCGCCAGCTTATCAGGACGTGACAGTTTTGTTCTCTTTAATTCATTGAATAGAAGTTTAATTCGCATCATAAGGTAGAAACAGATATGTCTTGAGTCATGTTGTATTTGGGTCTATGAAGTAGTGTGTTTCAGTAAAGCAACCTTGATGCGCTACAGAAGGTCATTTCTATCTTCTGGTATAAGATTGTACAACCCATTCACTATGTGCAAAGTCATCACTGGCTCTAGCTCAGTCCCACTTCTACCCCTTGGCCCTTCCCCTTACCCCTCGTTTTGCTTGTTCACATGAAGGGGTAGGGGTGTCCCAATTTTCTTTAGCTTGAAGGTGTAGGCTAAGGGAAAGGGCTAGATAACCCTTGAAACTGAGATTTTCCTGAACCACACTAGAAACCAAGGGGTACAAAAATTTCCCAGTATACACCAGCTACAACGGCAACATGGAATTGCCTTTTTACAGTGTCTGCTGTAACGTTAAAGTTGTTTTCTTGTGTTTACATAGATTAATATCTATGTTTCCCCCACAAGTCCAAAGACATGCGCTATAGGTGAATTGGGTGAGCCAAATTGTACATAGGGTATGTGTGTGAATGAGTGTGTGTGGATGTTTCCCAGTAATGGGTTGCAGCTGGAAGGGCATCCGCTGCGTAAAACATATGCTGGATAAGTTGGCGGTTCATTCCGCTGTGGCGACCCCTGATTAATAAAGGGACTAAGCCGAAAAGAAAATGAATGAATGAAAGCAATGGAATAACTGGAGCAGTCGCCATCGTCAATCTCGTATGAAGTAAGAGCTCACAGCGACATACTGTATGATGAAGTGTGCGAGTGTTGTAGTGCTGTCCCATTCCTTAGGGGTAAATTTAAAGCCCTTCCCCTTCACACTCTGTTTCAAGGGCCAAGGGGTAGGGGTAAAAAAATGTAGTTGGGCCTTGATGAGGGTTCAGTCAGGACTACACTAGCATGGGCTTCATAGTGGATTACTATCTGTAAGTCTGTTCAGGATTATATTAGTGAACTCAGAGGATCACAAAACCTGACGGTGGCATTCAGGGCAGATGGACTTCTTGTGAACTGGGCCTAAATCCAAATTCTGTTGGACTGTAACATGAGACTAGCCAGTCAGACAGAGTTACTGTGGTTTCTTGGTTTGAATTTGGGTGAAGGGTCTTTTAGGATCAACCTAGAAAAAAACTTTCTTCACAGTTGGTTTCTCTGGTAAACTTCAGTCAGTCTTAGACTTGATTTTTGGATTTGATCTTTGGCATCTATTAACGTAAAGGGTAAAAGAGGTGACGTGTGGGACAGGACATAAGCTACTTAAGTGTCATGTTCCCACCCATTTACCTTTCACTTAGTTAGCGTGTGACACTTCATCAAAGTACATCATGACCTCTACAACTGATCGTATTTGTTTCCCTTGCAGAACAGGTGCAAGTTAAAGGAACAGTTCACCCCAAAATTACAATCCTGTCACTATTATTTACCTTTTTGAGTTTCTTTCTTCTGTTGAACACATAGATACTTTGTTTGATACTGCTGAACACAAGATATTTTGGAAAAACCTGTAATGGTTGACTTCCATAGTATTTTTTTATGCCTACTATGGAGATTAATGGGTACAGGTTTTCAGCTTTCTTCAAAATGTCATCGTTTGTGTTCAACAGCATAGAGAATCTTAAAGGTTTCTAACCACTTGAGGGTGAGTAAATATCGTGTGCATTTTCATTTTTGGGTTAACTATGCCTTTAAATGGATGTTTTAAACATAATAGTACTCAAGGACGTTTCGTGAGTGTGATTAGAACAAGTGCAGTATTATCCAAGTGTTACCTGGGAGGGTAGAGTTTCCTCTTCTCGTCCGCAGAGATGGCGGCACTGTCGCTCATCATGTATCCGGTCGCCAAAGCACCAGCTCCGAGGCTCGCCATGAGCAGGCCAGTGGTGCGGCCCGACATCATCTTACCGATTGAACCAGCCATCTTCACACCGATTCTCCTCAAAACGTTCAGATGGGGTCAGCACTGGAAAGCAGGGTTGTGAGATCTTCAGAATCATCAGTACACTGTTAAGTACGCTTATTTTTTTCATCATTTTTATGTAAATGTACAATTCACGCTACTAACAAACCATCAACTAAGGCTTTTAGCTCAGTAACCTACTAATTAGTTGCTTATTAATAGTTATACGGTACTAGTTGGGTTTAGGTGTTGGGTAAGATTAGGGATGTAAAATAAGATCATATAAAATAAGACTTTATAAGTGCTATAATAAACAGTTCATATCTTAATAATAGGCAGGTAATAAGCCGCTGGTAAGAGATGTGAATTGTTACTTAAACTAAATTGTTTCCCATTGCTCATATCTTCCCCATGGTGGCTTTTTTCAGTGGCGGAAAAATGGATTAACGCTTATTTTTTTACGCTTATTACACCCTAAATAAACTGCAGTATGTCCAAAATTCAGCTAGTTCTTACAGGAACCACACCACTCCAGTTTTGGAAACCCTACATTGGCTCCCTGTTTGTTTTTGTGTTGTGTTTAAAATCCTTATGCTTACGTACAAGGTCTTGCATGTTTGGCTCCTCAATATGTTTCAGAACTGTTTTCACTTTTTTAGACTTGCCTCTTTGTGAGGTGTATGTGTATTTTCGATCAGTTTTGTACGTTTACATTGTTTCTGACAATGTTGTTTTATTTTTTATATCATTTTGTATAACCTATAATTTTGGATAACTGTTTGGATAACTGTAAAAGCTGGGACACACCAAGCCGACGGTCGGCCATTGGGCTTCGTCGGTCAGCATCGGTCTGGCTAGTGTGTTTAGTGTCTTCCACACGTTGCCTCTCGTCGAGTTAACGTCGGATCGCATTGGCCCTATTTAACATGTAGAATCAATGTCAGTTGTCAGAGCTGCCAGTTTCCGCCTCTGAATGAGCGAGTTTGAGCTACTTGTACAGTAAGGTAGCATTAAAAGAACTGTTGTTTCAGTCGGCGTTCGTCTGTTTTGTGTGTTCACGTGCAGCTTTTTGGTCCAGACGTGAGCTAACGCAAGGCGACAGCACAGTTGGGTTTCTTTGATGCTAGTTGTTTGGCGTTGGCTTGGTGTGTACTGGCCTTAAAGCACTTTGAGAATTAAAGGGTACCTACTATGCCCCTTTTTACAAGATGACCTCTCTGATGTCCCTAGAGTGTGTATGTGAACTTTCAGCTCAAAATACAACACAGATATTTTTGTATAACTCTTTGAAATGGCTTTGATCCAAATTATGCCATTTTGGTGACTGTCGCTTTAAATTCAAATGAGATTGTGATCTTTTCAAAAGGGGGCAGAGCTACAAATGACTGTGCGTCAGCATAGTGGCAGAACCAAAACAGGACTAACGTTATCTGTGGAAAACACAAAACATAAAAATGGCGGACGGCTGCTTCTTACTCAGGGCTGTCTATGCTAATGGGTGAGATATCGTCACTAGTGGGCGGGGCTTTCCCCTCCTGATGACATGTACAAAAGGAGAATGTCAATCAAAGTGTTTCTGCAGACTGTTTTTATCAAGTGTGATTAAAAAAAAATAGTATTAATACATTTTTACCAGTAGTAGCTGGCTTAAATTCCTTATAAAAGTGACATTTGCATAACTCAAGTTTTAAAAGCGGCATATAAAAATAAATATTATTATAATAACAGCAATGATAACATTTAACTGCAAACTAATCATCAAACTAACGTTGTGTTAGTAGACAGATGGTGACCCTAAGCTGACAAACCTGATTTAAGATGGCAGCTTTACTTGTTACTGACTAGTCACCTTATTAAGAGACTGGTTTATTAACTCCATTAACTCTAATACTTCCTAAACATGCTTGCCTCTATTTAGCGCCGGCTGCACTTGTTAAATCCATCTTACATTTTTAAGTCAATGTCATTTTGTCATGTCTTGTCAAATAAAACCAAGGACAAATGCAGTTCTAACAACACATGGATTCACAGCTATAACAGAATAGTGGAGGATTTACTCAAATAAGCGCTTTCAAAAATGATCCTCAAGTTTAACTTAAAACGATATCATAGAAGAAACAAATAAAGGCCCACTGCACAAAACTGTGCCACCTAAATATGAGAAATAAATGAATTATTTAAGACGATATTCAGACTAGAAACAAGTCCAATGATCTGACAGTGCAGTAAGATAATTATACTTTACTACTTTTGCTGCTTGTTCAAACTACTTATATAAAATGAGTTGAAATAACACAATTCTTCATTTTTTTTGGACAACGTAATTGTTTTATGTTAAATCCACATAAATGTGTGAAAACAATTCCATCAAGTTAATCGATTTGGGTTGGTTTAACATGAAGGTATTATGTGGAACCCAGCATTTTGTACTGTGTTGGTAAGATTTCTTGAAGTAAAAAAGTGTACCTAGGTTTAGTAAAGGAAAAGAAAGTGTCTTAAAATAAGTATTACACTTTTTCCAAACAGTGTATTACATCGAATTATCTCAAAACGAGCATACTAGCTTTTTAAACAGTTTGCTTTTCTTATTTTGTGAGCTACAGCTATCAAACAGGAGGATTCCTCTTAATTTAAGAAGTGTCGTTATATATTCTGTGTTAAAATGAGTCAAAGCATTTAAAGCATTGTGTGAATTCAACCAGGATCATGGATACATGCATATCATCCACAATTTGTATATAAATAAAATCTAATTATGACTCCACAGTGGTTATAATGAAAAATGATTACTGGTTGCTTCTCAAAATACTGATGCTTACTGCAACAAAAATATAACGCAATGTATGTTGTCACTAAAGAACAACTATAAGTGCGATTGAGCATTTGTTTTAATGGACAAACTTGAAACAAGTAATTACAGCTAAAATTAAGTCTTAGATATACACTGTAAAAAAAAAAATGCAAGCTTCCACACAAATCCCAACACAAGTCCATTAAGTTAACGTAACATTCAAGTAGATTGAACATAAAACCATTAAGTTGTCCGTAAAAAATTTCCAGAATTGAGTTTGGCCAGAAGAATAATGGTCGTGCCCGACAGAGCCTGGTTTATCTCTAGGTTTTATTTCCCTTTCACTTCGTCAATTGGTGAAGTTTTTTTCCTCGCCACTGTTGCCACTGGCCTGCTCGGATCGGGACTTGTGGAGCTGCGCTTCGGTGGATTTGCTCTTCACTGTTTGAACTTTCAGCAGTGAAACTTAAACCACACTGAACTGAACTGAACTGAACTGAGCTTCAACTCTGAAATCTGGACTTTACTAGAACATGTTAAGCTGCTTTGACACAATCTACATTGTAAAAAGCCCTACATAAATAAACTTGAATTGAATTGAATTGTTGTTTCATCTCATTTTAAATGAGTAGTTTGAACAATCAGCAAAATCGATAAATCAGTGTACAAGGCTGGTCTTAAATGATGTCTGATGGTAATTAAGCTAAGTTTGCAGGTAAAATACCTAACTTTAAGCTTTATTAGCTAAGAAAAAACAATCATATATATCATATCACTTATTTAAAATGAGCTGAAACACAATTCTTAAGGTTTCTTTGGGACAACTTAATTGTTTTATGTTTAATCCACTTAAATTAGTAAAAGCTAATAAGCTGATCGAATTCTTTCATGTTCCCCCAACACAAATCTGTGTGGATCCCAGCATTTTATTTCGACTTTTGGTCTCTCAATAAGATTGTAACTCTTGACTATATAATGATTTTTTGTGCAGTTACCACACTATAGACATTACTTCGCATATTTTCAACGTTGGTCAATTAATATGGGTTTTCAATTAGCGCATTCTCAAACTAATATTTACACTGTAAAATAAATGCTGGGTTCCACACAAATACCTGTTTTGTCCCCACACAAATCGATTAAGTGAACTTAATTGCTTTCACAAATTTAAGCGGATTGAACATAAAACAATTAAGTTGTCCGCAAAAAAATCTCCATTTTCATTTTATTTTATAAAGTTGTTTGATCAATCAGCAAAAATCATTTGTGAGTGTACAAGACTGACTGGTCTTAAATGATGTCAGATGGTAAATAAGCTAAATCTGCAGGTAAAATAACTAACTTTAAGCTTTATTAATTAAGAAAAAAACAATCATGATAATTTTACACAACCTAATCTTGCATAGTATATTATATTCTTAAAAACAAGATCAATGCTCACATAAAATGACGTTTGTTCAAACTACTTATTTAAAATGAGCTGAAACAACACAATTCTTGAGTTAGTTTTTTGGACAACTTAATTGTTTTATGTTCAGTCTACATACATTTCTAAAAACGAATATTTATTCATTCATTTTCTTTTCGGCTTAGTCCCTTTATTAATCTGGGGTCGCCACAGCGGAATGCACCGCCAACTTATCCAGCATATGTTTTACGCAGCGGATGCCCTTCCAGCTGTAACCCATCACTTGGAAACATCCATACACACTCATACGCTACGGACAATTTTAGCTTACCCAATTCACCTGTACCGCATATCTTTGGAATTGTAGGGGAAACCGGAGCACCCGGAGGAAACCCACGTGAACACGGGGAGAACATGCAAACTCCACACAGAAATTCCAACTGACCCGGCCGGGGCTCGACCCATCGACCTTCTTGCTGTGAGGCGATTGTGCTACCCACTACGCCACCGTGCTGCCTAAAAACTAATAAGTTAACTTAATTCTTTCATGTTCCCCCAACACAAATCATATGTGTGGAACCCAGCATTTTTCGTCTCAAAATACGATTGTAACTCTTGACCATATAATGTGTTTTTGCAGTTACCACACTAAAGACGTTACGTCACATATTTGCTCAGTAAGGTTGGTCAATTAATATGGGGAAAAAAAGATTAAAGATGCAGTATGTGAGTTTGACACCCAGTGGTTGAACTAGGTATTGCATTCCTGGATCAAAACAAATGTGGGAACTAGCCTGGGAACGCCTCGGGATCCCCTCGGAGGAGCTGGAGGAAGTGTCTGGGGAGAGGGAATTCTGGGTTTCTCTCCTAAGACTGCTGCCCCCGCGACTCGGCCCCGGAAAAGCGGTTGAAAATGAGTGAATGAATGAATGAAATTGAACTTCAGAACTGTGACTCAAAACCAACACATATTAGTGATTCAGCATCTACATTTAATAATGTTAAAGAGGTTTAATATGTATTAATTAGATTATAAACCTTAGCGTTTCGTGAGTGAGTGCATATTCTGTGCTTCTGAATGGCTGTATTTATATTTCTGTCGTGATTCGTCTGGTGCAAACAGCCAAATTGCTTATCACTGCGAATCTCTTCACATAGCGTGTTGTTATGACACGGGGTTACAATGTAACCTCCTCACCTATTGTTTACGTTCGTAATATTTATGTTATTTGCTAATTAATAACCACCTCATGTGGAACTCTGAATCTGCGTCTCATTTCGGAGGCTGCTACTGTACACCAGAGGTCACATTTCGGTCGCGGACGCATGCTTTGAGAGCCTTTCTGAATGAATGAATGAAATATGCTGTTTTCCACCAAGGCAACCCGGAGTGCTGAAATATAATTGGCTGAAGTGAAAGTGGGTGGGTTAAAAAAACCAAAACAAAGACAGACGTTCCGGCACGTAACGCACATTTTCAAAGCAGAATATCTGACTTCAGCATTGTTTATCAGATAAACAAGAACGTTCACTTAGCATGTTTCTGAAATATCTGCAAACATATCATGGTATTTTTATGCTTTGAAAAGAGTCAAAAACATACATACAGCACCTTTAATGGAATTTACTACATTTTATTAAGGTAAGTGGTTGCAAACAATTTATATGGGCTGAATTTAAACAAATTAAATTTAGCAGTGTTCAGCTTAATTTGTTTGTTTGAATCCTGCCCATATAAATTGTTTGCAACCACTTACCTTTTAGTAAAAATGTAGTAAATCCAACGAATCATTTTTCTCAGTGCGTATTCTCAAACTTTAATATTTTAGTGACATGACTGACACTGCAGTCCGCTGCCCTTTCGATACTGCAAATGTGACCCTCTAAAAGTGAAAGTGTTATTAATAGACTAGCAGACTAGATGCCTCGTGCTTAGGCGTAACATTCTGAACCGGTCACGCCAGTGGACACAAGACCTGACCAGAAACTGAACTCAGATCTACATAAAACAGCAAAACCAGGAACAAGCTGTAATACTTGAGGAGCAGGTGGCTCTTCAGCACTGTAGCCGAGCACTGGAGGATTATTAGGCTTTTAACTCTAGGATTAGTCTGGGATGTTTGTAGAATACCATCAAATCATAATGTACAGTCACTGCAATAAAATGCTTTGTCTTGTTTCTAGTCCAAATATCTAAAAAGTCTTAAATCGAGAAGCATTTGCTTGACAAACAGAAAATTTTGCTTTGTTTTCAGAAATATTATGTCAAAATTATGTGAGTTTTTCCTTAAAACAAGCAAAATAATCTTGTATTCGCTTTGAAATCATTTACAAACCCCATTGGCAAATTATTTAGCTTGTTTTAAGAAATAAACCCACTTAATTTTGACATATTATTTCTGAAAACAGCACAATATGGTTTGCTTATCTAGAAATTGCTTCTATACTTAAAGATTTTATCT
>CAIGQW010053047.1:861900-884067 GCA_903798125.1 Danio choprae | reverse complement strand
CACACACACACACACACACACACACACACACACACACACACACACGACAGCAATTCAAGCTAATAATCATCAAGGGCAACTTGTCTTCATTCACAAGTGCGCCAAGCTTACTCTTCCAGCAGTGACGATGCCTTTTCTTTCTAAACTCGCTGACATCAAAACTGAACATAAATATATCGATAGGTATTGGAATGCTCATGAAGGGTGGGGTGGACAGGCTAGTGGAGCATTTAAAAAGTGATATGGCGTTTAAGTGAAAACATCTGGAAAATATGCCCACCTGCTATGCACGTGCTTGTAAATCTGGCTTTGGTTTAGTTAAGTTGATGTTGGTTTGGTAACTCAAGGTCCCTGCAAACGGCTAACCCTCACCAGTTAAGAATCGACAACGTTCAACATATAATACTATCTGGGATATGTAGAATCGGACGAAGACTACACATTAGCAGCAGCAAACGAGCGTGTTAACCTTTGCGTTTACTTACAAACTCGAGTAAACTTTGCAATAACTGATAAGACGCGGTCACCTAGATCTTGCCTTAAGTAAAGGACCTCAGTGAGAACTTAGAAAGTGCATATTATAAAGCTTAAAAAGATATGCGTGACCTTACAGTAATAAGATTTATTTGTGAACGAAAATGCGGGGCTCCTTTGGCTCTGTTGTAAATAAGAACGGAATCAACCGACAGCCTTGAATCACGGCGAGCAGCAACACGGCAGCTTTCAGTACAGAAAACACAACCTTGAATGCCTTTGACACAATTCTAAAGGGTCCCTTCCTGCATCAGAGGCGCACAGACAGAGAACGTTTACAATTGACAAACAGCCTTCAAGTGTCCACGACAGAAAACACATGATCCGGAGCACATGCATGCTTTGAGCGAGATAAGAGTTACAAGAAAATAAAATAAAAGTGATGGTGGATACATCCTTTATGATGGACACTTCATGGAGAAATACATTCCTCATGTCTACGTCTTCACAGGTTTTGAAAGATGAACTATTTTCTTTTTTAATTACCTCTCAACGTACTATATAACAGAACAAACTCAGACCCTGAAGACACGTCGTCTCGCCCAAAGTCAAGGATCAAAACAAATAAATACATTCATCACTGACAATAGACATTTGATAAAAAAAAGAAAAGAAAGTGAACACTGTCAGTAAGTGTTTGCACCAATGTAGATGGAGGAGAGGCCAGTCGGTTGTTAAGTTGCTTCTTTCGTGAATAACAATCTAATCGAGTAAACCCAGGCAGCTCAGAATACATAAAAACAAAAATGATCGACTACATTCTACGAATAATATCCAAAGAGATGACTCAAATTAAAAAATAAAATAGATTTATATTTATACATTTATATATATATATTTATATGCAGCACATCCTAAATAGTTACTTTGAGGTAAATGTGTATGTAGTTTTATTCATGCGTATTTACATATATAAAAAAAACTAAAAAATAAAACGATAAAGCAGCAGATTCGTAAAAAGAATGACGTCAGTGACTTTAATAAGGGATGTCTCGGCACGTCTTAAAGGGCCAGTCACAATCAAATAAATGCAGCGGCCCACCCAAATCAAAAGCATGCGGCTACGTTCACAGGGTAAGAAGACACAGTTACAATTATTTTTGCTCGCGGTAAAATGATGGTGACCTACGCAGAAGCAAGTTCAAACTGGCCTCCCCTCACCTGAGGTCTATGACTGTAAAGAGTTTATGTAAACAATGAGATATTATACACAAGTATCTTTAAAATGTCAATCAATCAATCTATCAATCATTCAAAATGTGCTTTGGTTTAGAAAATAGTCTGACATTTTGGGTATGAGCTTTTATCGTATTCGTTTATACATTATTTTTTTCACTTACTAGAATGTTGTTTTTTTTTTTTTTTTTGCTTTTTTTTTGTTCAAAAACACTCTGGAACTTAAAAGTAAAACTCTTCCACGTACATCTCTGGCTTATTTTTGTCCTTTTTCTTGTTTTGAAGGCGTTTTGAAATGGGAACACACTCGTAAAATCTATTTCGTAGGAAACTAGTGTTTTTGCTTTTCATCAATAAAATACAGAAATTGACACAGTATTGACACAGTCTTACAAATGTAGTCGAAAGCTCTGCATTTATAAAATATGCAGAACTATCCCTGAAGTTTTTGAAGTAGAAACATTATTGTCACAGTTTGAAAACTTTTTGTCATCCTCTTTTTTTTTTTTTCGCTTTTTTTCCTGCTCTCAAGAGTTCTCTCAGCTATAGTCTCAAATGCTGGACTTGAAAACGGAGCCTCACACCACCCAAGACACTGCTTGTTTGATGGTATTCGTAAAATAGCACGACATTTGGTGGCGGCTTTTTCCTGGAATCCGATTGACAACAACAACAACACATACCCTATTAAAAGTCTCCCTGAGTTGAGGTGTGTATCAACGCCAGAGCACACTTGTACTGTAACAAAACAAACACCAACCAAGATGTTCAAGCTAGAAAATATGACTTTTTGGTGACAGTCTTGCATTCGGCTGAAGTTAACTGTAACTGGGTGTTTGGATAAGCTTTGGTGATGATGCTGTAATGACATGAATATTGAGTCTTCAGCGTATTGACTTTGGATAACTATCGGAGACAAATTGACAAACTAAAGACCAAAAGGATTCCAGGAAAAAGACGGCTGTAAACATAGTTCCATTAACAGGACTATAGCTGCACCCCAAAGTTTGTCATTAACAAGCCCAAACGCAAGACTTGGGAGAAAGAACCAGAAAAAAAAAATCTCTCTCTCTCTCTCAAAAAAAAAGGAATGCCATTAAGACTTTAACATTAAGAAGGCTAAGAATCACAACGGAATGTGATACACTGGGACTGGCGAAATAATCTGTAACTGAGTTATGAAATGAAGATGGCAGCAAAGAATTCAGCACTGAACTAGAAATACATCGATCAGCGTTTACCCAACACTGACCATGTAACATTCACCCGACACAATTACCAGCATTTTGAATAGCCTTGGATTCTTTTCACCATGCAATACCTACACCTCGAAAGAACAAATGATAATGATTTTTATGCGATGCCATGCAACTTGGCGTCAAGGTTTGTATTGGGGTATAAATGAGCGATCCAGTGCATCAATTCCTCCTCATCCAGTAAGCTTTCGAAGCATGGTCGATGTGTAACACAAAAACCTACAACACTTGCTATGCTCTCTTATGGATTTCTATGGTTGTCTGAACTAAAACCAATTAGTCCTTATAAAGTTCTTCAAAGTTTGTTTGCAGACAAAGCAAGAAACCAAAAGACACTCTTGAGAAACTACTGTAAACATTAAATAAAACAAATGGAAAGCCAGTGGCCCACCAACCAGCAGAAGAAAGAAGTTCATTGGTTTTTAGTAAAATGTCAAGTACAAACTAACATCCCACTACATTGCTCTTTGTCAAGAACTAAAAGACAAAAGTACATCCTTACCTCCTCCAATGTAATCTAAAACCTTTGGTAGGGATATTCTACAGGAAACATTTGTTGGTAAGCCATTCTCCCAAATATTACATTTCTCTTTGGATTTCTCTGACATAAAACTCTCAATACCTTAAATACATGCGCCCACAGAAGCTATTTTCTACATTAATGCTTTTAAAACTTAAAAGCTTTGTTGATGGGCTGGTTTACAACTACTTTGAAAGCCTCGGCAAAACTTTATACATCTATATTCAGAGACCTCCATAGTTCCAAATGAATGTATTGTTCTTAATTAAGAGGTAGCAATGAGACAAGACCGTTTGGACTCGCCTTGTTCAGTGAAGGGAAAAGAAATCGTATTCAAAAAAAGTCAAAATAACAGTACTGACAGAATTTCTCAAGTTCAATATCACTATAATGAACCCTGCCCAACCCATCAACCAAACAAACCCAACCCTCACTGATCCCAAAAGATATAAAGGAAAGAACTTCCAGTTAAAACATTCACAGAAGCATATCAATAAGTTATCTAAAGAAATCTAAAAACAAGTACCTTTAAGTTTGGCTTTTCTTTGAGAGTAAAACCCTATATACTTGAGTACCCTATATATATTTGAGTAAACGACAAAATATGCCCACGGCTTCTCGACACCACTTTGCCACTGGCTTGCATCCAGATGTAGGAGCAGGGTACATGAAGACCCCGTTTTCCAGCTACACCTAGAACAAAGCCAGGAGGATGTGATGTGCCGAGAAGGTATACTGGGAAATGTTTGGTTGGATGCACAAAGCTTTTCTGAAACACCACTTAAAAGACAACGCTATCTTTGAGACCCTTAGAAGACACTTCAAAGAACTTGAACCTTTGTTTATACAATTACTTGGTCATTACAAGTCCAAAACCGTAGAGAGGGATTTACATAATTTAGGACCAAGAACGGAAAGGAGGAATATTTCTGGGACACAAAAACAAAACAACAACAACCAGACAGACCACATAGACTTAAGATGTATCATAAAAGCAATGTATGGACTGCAGTGGTTGGGAGTGGTCACAATATCCCAGGAAACCATAAAATACAATTAGTACCCCAGTTATACATTCACAGCAATGTTCAAAAAGAAAAAAAAAAAATCATAACCCATAAACTCATACCAATCGGTTAATTCTTTCCATTGTTGTGACTCTCTGTCTGAAAGGCTCCTCCTATACTTTACAGCAGACGAGGATCCTGCTTTGGGTTATCGGCTCCTTGCTGTGTACTTCAAATGGAAGAGGTGTGCATTGACTCTTTTTGCTGAGGGTCTCCTGTTCAAGGTGTCTTTGGCTTATGATGGGGAGGTATGCATTCGTAGGTGGCTAATGAGGTTACGCTGCTGGGTAAATTTGCCCCCACATAGCTGACATTCGTACGGCTTCTCACCTGAGTGAACCCGCATGTGCTCTGTGAGCCGGTATTGGCGAGTAAAGCGCATGCCGCATTCCTCGCAGGCAAAGGGCTTCAGCCCCAGGTGGCTGCGCATGTGGCGTGTCATGGTGCCACGTTGGGTGAACATCTTGCCGCAGATGTTACAGGGGAAGGGACGGGTGAGCCAGTGTGTCTTCTCGTGTTGACGAAGAGTGGCCGGATCTTTGTAGCTCTTGTTGCAGACCGAGCAGCTGAAGCGACGCGACTCGGTGCTGTGGACTTGGGTTATTTGTGAAGACAAGTCTTCTGCTTCTACTTCATCTTCCTTTGGATAAGAATCATCCTCCTCCTCTTTGATATACAACTCCTCCTCTGTGTGGGTCTCCACGTGGGCATTCAGCTCCTCAGAGCTCGGGAAGCCTTTACCACAGGGGATGCAAACGTAAAGGTTGTCACCAAGGGCGGGTTCAAAGCCTTCCTGACGGTACACGTAATTGGCGCTATTCCGCCCACCTTCGTTCTCACTCTGTCCGCTCTCTTCACTCTGCTCCTGTCCATTCTCCAAGCCTTCCTCTTCATCTTTACACTGAAAGGATACTTCGGAGTTGCCATTCCCACCAGCAGGGAGCCTCTCTCCAGCCACTTTCAATCTTTTGGAGACTCCGTTTGGTAAAGTTACTCGTTCCACGTCTTCGCCCTTTTTGCCTTCGCCCTTGGGTTGCCGCCTCTGCCGGGTAACCTGCCGGGAGCTTTTATGCTGTTCGACGTCCGGAGGCGGTTGGTTCTCTTCACATTCTCCTCCGCCCAGCTCCATGGGCTCTCCAGCGGTGAGGTTCTGCGTGTTGGGGTTCTCATCAAATGAGGCACTGTTGGCTGTGGATTCTGAGGCAGACTGAGGTGATTCTTGTGGGATGCTGCTGGGACTTACTTCTTCAGTGGCTGTGCTCCCTGAGGGGCTTTTCTTGGAAAGGTCTAGGCCAAGTTCCTGCATGCCACAACTGCCGTTGCTTCCGTTTTTACTCGTAGAGGGACTGAGCGAATTTGCCGAAGTTGTACAGTGGGTGTTTCTTGCAAACATCTCGTCCTCTGACAAGTCATCTTTGATTAGCTCCTCGTGTCTCTTTGTCTTCTCACTGTCTTTTAACCCTGACATTTGGTTTGGAGTTACAGGTGTAGAGGACAGCCTTTGGTTCCTAGAAGTTCTTCCATTGGTAGGGGTGGTGGGTTTATTAAGGAGGGATCTCCCATTGCGCTTGAGCTTCTTCCTGCAGAGAGCAGCCAAGTCGTGAAGTTGGAGGTAGCTTGCTGCTGTTAGAAGAGCGTTGAAATTGTGGTCACTGAACTGATCAGATGACAAAAGCTTGCCAGTGTAAATGAAATCTAGAACCTGCCGGAATACCGACGGGTTGACCATGTCCGTGTCGAGGTTTATCAAGTTGTCATGAAGGATAAGTGATTTGAAGTAGATACTGCTGGCTGCAAGAATGTTCTTGTGTGCTCGAAAAAGGGCATTTTCTACAACTATGATCACATCACACAGATAACCTTTGGCTCTTTGTTGGTTTAGCTGCAGCAGCAATTGTTTGGCATGATTTGGCAATTCCATTTCCAACTTCTTTTTCTTCACCTATAAAACCTAAACAGAGAATAAAAAAATAAGTTAGTCAGTGTCAGGAGGGGCAAAGAAAGCTTATGCTACACACCAAACACTAAACAGATACTTCCTATCAAATAAATTAGCTTATTTTGCAGACACTTTAATGTTTTTTCTGACCCACGCTGACAAATTACAAACTGAAGCACTTAGTTTAAAATGACAATAGCTATGTGCCAGCCACAGCTATCTGCTGGTTGGTCGCAGGGGAGGGGCACTATCATTCTAGCACTATCCTCAAAATTAACTTTGAACTTAAAGCAAACATATATAAACTTAAAGCAACTCAAAGCCATTAACAAACTCAAATCAAAATCATCAGACAACACATTGAACCCGAACAGTGTTCACAAAGTCTTACGTACACTATTCAGAAATTCCTACAATGTTCCTACAATAAATTTCCACAAATCTAAGTGGTTGGAGCATACTTGAGGAGAAAGACCTTCAGATAGCATGCATAAGCTGGCATCTTGTTCTTCAAGTGTGCTCAAATTCTCAACGTTCAGCTAAAAGCAGAGAAAAGATGAAAGACTTGAAGAGTAACACAATTTCTTTTCTTCTGAGGGCGGCCACTATAGCTTAACGTTCCTGCCAGCAGTCATTAATGCCAGCCTCCAGGGTCAGTCCCTTTGTTGTTATATGGGGGTTGGGTGAAAAAGGCTAGTGGACGTCACCAACTGGTTTGTGTGACAGACAGCTTGAAACCTGAGCTGGGATATCACCAAGGGTGTGGTGGGAAACAGGTAAACCAGCACCCTTTCCGCAGGACAAACAGGCCCTAGCTTGCAGCAGAATCTTTGTTATGCTGCAAAGAGGGTTTCTGCCACTCAGACCAGCCAAGACTGGAGTGTCTGTGGGAAAAACAGGGAATTATCTTTACACAATGCCCAAGCGCATTTTCTCATTTGCAACGCTGTGACTATTTAGTGCCTAATTAACAAAAATTAGCAAGGGTAGAGTACCCACTCCTGAGGAACACCCCATTGAAAACTACATCTGATATATTTATTGTAAAAGCATACCATTGTATGAGGCACTAAAATCCATAATTGTGTCAATTTAAAGCATAAAATAACTTAAAAGCAATTAAACAGTGACTGCAGGTCTGTTTATGCATTATTGAATATTTATCACTTGTTACAGCGAATTGGATCTAACAGATGAACTATTTATAATCAATTTATGACAGCAATGTACAACTGAGCCAAAACCAATAATGGAGACAGGAAACCAATCAGCACAATTTTAGCCTTACAAAAATACTTAAAGTGGGCTAATGACTCTGGAAAGTGTGACAAATATATATATTGCATTATTTAACTAGATATTTTGTTATATCCACACCCATATATCATTAATTTAAACACTAATAAAAAAAACAAAACAAAGTCAGCAGTTTTAAATGGCTAAATTACACTCAAAAACGGACAAATTTAAAACACAAAATAGTCATACTACACTACAAAGGGAATATAGTATGACGATGTGACCATTCATGTTCACAAATGTGAAATGTTCTTACTCGTCATATTAAAAACTAAATAAGCTTAGTTTTAGTTGTTTGGCATGCCCAGCCCTAAAAAAAAACTAAGCATACCTCATGATACCATCTCTCAGAGTATCATGCACTATAAAGCACTATAGTACGCTCAAAGAATGGCATAGATAACAATAAACCACAACTGTTTGGTCAAACTTTGATAGCACCAAAAAAAAAACACTACCCAAACAACAAAAGACAAGGGACATTTTAAAAATGCATTTATCTAGTAGTTGCACACAAGTCTTGATAAGATTCTGCTAGTCTTCGAATCGCTTCGCCGACTTTCTGACCTCTCCTCAAAAACCAGAAGTCCCATCCCAGAGATGAAACAACAGCTCTAATCAGAGAGATTGTTGTCTGAGAAAAAAAAAAAAAAAAAGTCAAAGTGCAAAACCGACCAGTAACAACACAGGTAAACAAGTCTGGCAAGGACTGCGCTTAACCTCATAAACAAGCTTATCCGGTGGCATGAACCCCCGAGGCCACAAATTTTATTGTCTTAATGCCATAAAAAACACAGAGTGCATGAAAGAGAGCACTGGCGAAACCAAACATTATTCATGAGATGCAGGAACGTATAATATCTTCCCTACGGCAATTTTTTTAATGTTTCAGTGAGTAGTGAAGACGATTAAAACTTCCAGATCAGTCAAATATTGATTCAAGTTTAATAAGAGGCTGGTTAACACTTCCATAGATGATGCCTGCAGACATTAGGATCTAAGTGCTTACTGTAACCAACCGCCGGCCTCCAGAGACACAGGCCAAGCAAGAAGCCAAGCAAACCTGATCCAAATAATCTGATGAACGACCTTAGCTAAGGGATAACACAATATCACTTATCTGAAGAATTCAAAGCCTTGGTCCACTGGCTATCTTCATTTAAGTCAGTATTGTGCACTATTTGCCCTATAAAGAAATATCGGCTTTTTATTTCCAGTAAAAGTCCTAATATTGATGACTTTAGGTTTTTTTGTGTTGTACAGCATTCAGTTTTATGTCATTTGACATGTCCTTTCAACAAACCAAAAATAAATCATTTAAATAAAGGACAGACATTTGAAGAGAGCAGTGCCTAAGATTTTAGTTTGGAGTGCCATGCAGGGAAGAATCATACACCATAATCATGCACTAAATCAATTGTGACAAAAAGTCAACTGGCATTGTGTTTATGTTATTGATCATTTGAAATGCAGTCGTTCTGTTTGAAAGCAGCAGGGCATTTATTGCATTTGTTCAGGCGTGTGCAGCAGTATTTTGCAGATAAATCGAACACCTAGAACACCTGAGAAACTAGATATCAAACAACCAAACCTGTCATCTGTGAAAGTAGCATTTTTACTTTAAACAAATAAAATGGAAGATCATAACACAAAAAAATACTCAGTGTAAGAGAGCAGCTATTTCTCTGTGATAGTAATCAACGATTAGAGAATCTGGGACAAAACAACCACTCAAGCAGATTGGGCAACCCTGGAATAACCCTCAATAAATAACTCGCATTCGTTTTAGTCAACATCTATGCACAGCCATGCAATGTCGGTTTTTGCCCATGAAGTGGTTAAAAGGTTCCAGGTTGAAAGGATCTAGTCAATAAACATGCCAAGCATGTTAGACAAGATTTTAAACACGGGGTGATGCCTTAAAGCAACACGTACACAATGCATGCATTCAGACAAGTATGCAGATCTAAACTGGCCAAAAGGGTTAAACGGGACAATCAAATAGAAGCTTAAAAAAGAAGCTCAAACAAGGTTTATAGACATTTTCCTGCAAAAAAAAAAAGGAAAATTAAAGAAAAGTGATATATCAGACATACTTTTCCATGTCTTTACCCAACTAGACAAGACTAGCACAGCTGGCATGACCAGATGAACAGATAAAGCTGTCAAAAACATCATACATTTCATGCCAAACAAGACTGAGCGCCTCTAGAAAGTCAAACAACTCTCAAAAACACTCAACTGGGCGTGAAATAAGACTTCAATCCGAAAGCCACAACGCGATGCATAATGACCTTAATGATAATGGCTCTAAATAAACTGTCTTAAGCGCCGCTCCCACCCCATTCACTCAATACATCTGATCATCTGCATTATTCAAAGCAGAAACCGAGGGCTGCCTTTCATGGGAGTATTGATTAGATCTTAACATGAATGCCACTACATCTGTTAAACACATCTTTTATTCTCATTTTCTCTGACCTTTGTAGGGAACAACAAAACAATTACGACAGGGCCAGCCCGAACTCGCAGGGAATCGTTTGGACGCCACCTCTACAATTGAAAGATAAGCCCTACTGGACCATGGACCTAAACATCAGCGCCTCATTCCTAGCGTATGCAGGTTTGCTTACCTTGGACACGTTTGTTACAATAACACGCAGACAAGACAGTATAACGTGCGTTTTTGTTTTTTTCTGGCAAAAACCATCAAGACGTTTGTTCTTATTGGTCTCATTCAAGCAAGCTGTCACCCAGAAAGGGAGTTACTTTAATGGTGTGGCACTGATCTAAAGCCACCCACCACTGTAAAACAAGCCCCCTCCCCCAGCCCATTAAAATGGATGAGATTAAAAGGGTCCTTCAAGCACTCCTCAAGACACAGAGGTAAAATAATTTAATATAACATTCATGCATCAATTAAATTAGAAGACCAAGGCCACAAAAGCACTTTAGAGCCTCTTCATAATGTAAAACAAATGCAACAACAAAAGCACTTGGGGGGTTTCTCTCACTGAGAGGGATGCAAGTACATGCAAACAAACAATAACTTAAAATCTACATTTTAACATGCAGTAGTGACAGACATATACGACCTGACACAACACACTATCCCAAAATAAAACAAAAAACACCGTTTTGACGAAAACCTTGATGTTTACACTGCTTACACGTCTCAGGCTGAGCTTTACCGCAAAGGGAAGTAAAAATGACTCTGCCACGGTTGCTTCGTAATGCAATCATCACCCAAAACGGTACAAGCAACACACACATCAGGCAAGACTCGACAGATACCAGGATAAAACGGGCTTCTCATCATTCACATTGAGATTTTCATTTCACATTAAGTGAAGCAAAAACGTATTACGCGATTCAAAGTCTTCATCGTGGCATCTTAATGCATGCATTAACAACGCAAAACGACGTGCACGTTACACGAGCCTAATTAAACATCCTAAATGTAAAGAAAAAACGCACGCATCAACAACGAAAACGAATTGTACGTGAGCATTATACACGTTAAAGGTAAAACACACACACACAGAGGGAGGGGTGAACCAGGAATGCTGTCCACATAAAGGGCCACTGATCGGGTTTTGCCATCAAGGTGGCGACTGATCGTTTTCACTAAAGTGTAAACATGCAAGCATACTCCTATTTCACGTCTTAAAAGGTTGAATTTGGTTCTTGAATCTGAAGCAGGTACGAGTGTTTTGCTCAAACGCGCAGAGCTGCCTCTGCCAGGCTGCGCTCGCGCTGTGTGTGCATTAAAAGCCAGTGGGCACGCGATAAGAGCCCTACGCTGGAGGAATCAGTGTTTCTTTGAAAACCAAGACAAGAAAGCCTCCTCAAACCCCCGCTAAATCGCGGCTACGTGTCCCGCGCAGCGAACAACCAAACGCGAATGTAATAATAAAGTATCCGTACCTTAATGCATCGACAGAAGCTCTTCAAACAGTCATTCTGTTTTCACATCTCACAGCTTTCCGAGCGCCATCTTGCCTGCAAGCTTGTGTGACGTGAGAAATCCTCACCCCTGACCCAAATTTGAATAAGAGGCAGTAAAGAGAGGGGGAGAGAGAGGGTAAATGCCCTGCCTCTGCCAGCCACACACTCTCATTTGCCTAAACAGCCCAGGGCTGCTGAAATGGTGTAACGTGCCATGACCTGCCACTGCTGCTGCCACATTTGCAATCCAAATGCTCCTGGGTGCTACAGTGGCTCCTGCATCATCTTCATTCATGCTGTTGTTGTAGGGCTGCTATCCTGTGCGAGGCTTGCTATCATTTCTAAGTCTAGTTATGTATACGTTTTCCAGTTTACTATTTGTACTTTGACCAATTCTTTGTCACAATGCAGGACTGGAGAAAATGTGATGAAAACTGGAAACTGGTTACAGCATATAGGCTAACACATAGCTACCCATCTACAGTAGTCAACATTGGAAATTGAAAGTTTAAAGTTGGTTTTAAATTCGCACGATCGTTCAGTGACTACCTGTGTCACGCTCCCTATATCATTTACCACACTACTTTGAATATTCGTTCTGAAATTACATGGAAGTATGAGACATCAAAACAACATTAGCACTATTTAATTGCCTGAACAATGTTGTACTTTGGTAGCCATTGGGTGCTAATATAATTTCACTATTTAGAATTTGCAAAGATTAATTTTCTGAAGTTATATTATTAAGGAGAGTGTCCTAATGTGCGTATATAAAACCAACTTCACCTCTATACGTTTGAAGTGGTTCAAGACGACCTCTTAATTTTGGGTTTTATGGCTTGTGGATGGTAAGGAATGTGTAATTTCTATATATTCCTATTAAAGATTGTTTTTCAAAATTAGCTTTAGGATGTCAACCATTTTATGTAGTATTTTAGTCTAGTTATGTATACGCTTCCTAGTTTACTATTTGTACTTTGACCAATTCTTTGTCACAATGCAGGACTGGAGAAAATGTGACGAAACCTTGAAACTGCAGAAAATGTGACGAAACCTTGAAACTGGTTACAGCATATATAGCCTAACACAGCCTATATTCATTCATTCATCTTCTTTTCGGCTTCGTCCCTTTATTAATTGGGGGACGCCACAGCGGAATGAACCGCCAACTTATCCAGCATATGTTTTACGCAGCGGATGCCCTTCCAGCTGCAACCCATCTCTGGGAAACATCCATACACACCCATTCACACTCTTACACTAAGGCCAATTTAGTTCATCCAATTCACCTATAGTGCATGTGTTTGGACTGTGGGGGAAACCGGAGCACCTGGAGGAAACCCACGCCAACACATGCAAACTCCACACAGAAATGCCAAATGACTCGAACCACTTTTAGCTTAGCTTAGCATAAATCATAGAATCGAATTAGACCATTAGCATCTCATTAAAAAAATGAAAACCTGCAGAATGTATCTACAGAAAAGTCTAGCTGTGAACAGAACAATTAATGAAACTCTTTTTTTTAATTCTTTGAGCGAGATGCTAATGGTCTAATCCGATTCAATGATTTATGCTAAGCTAAGCTAAAGTGCTTTTTCCCGGACCCGGAGATTGGCTGAATGGATTAAAAAAATTGGTAAAACTCAACAGTTTAACTCTAGAGGACTTGTAAAATGAGCCTATTTATAAATAAACAGAGTGTTCCTTTAAATTTAAGAGACATTTTAGATATTTTTAATTTCTTTCTTCAGTGAAAACAGTGAGACAGTATTCATTCATTCATTCGTTTTCATTTCGGCTTAGTCCCTTTATTAATCTGGGGTCGCCACAGCGGAATGAACCGCCAACTTATCCAGCATATGTTTTACGCAGCGGATGCCCTTCCAGCTGCAACCCATCTCTGGGAAACATCCATACACACCCATTCACACTCATACACTACGGACAATTTAGCTTACCCAATTCACCTATACCGCATGTCTTTGGACTTGTGGGGGAAACCAGAGCACCCGGAGGAAACCCACGCCAACACAGGGAGAACATGCAAACTCCACACAGAAACGCCAACTGACCCAGCCGAGGCTCGAACCAGCGATCAGCGACCTTCTTGCTGTGAGGCGAACGTGCTACCCACTGCGCCACTGTGAGGCCACCAGTGAGACAGTACTCAGTGATTTTTACACAAAGCTTTAAAAAGCATGTTCTCGTTTGTTCTGAATTTCATATACTTTATAAAAGGCCTGAATGCGTGTGTTAAATGTGTAGACAGTACCTGACTGATGTCGCTGGTCCAGGCTGCTTTCTCCTGTCGAGACGGAGCGAGAAGAACCACTGAAAACGAGGAACCATCAGCAGGTTCAACCACGATCTTAAACTCCAGATGATTGAGACCCTGACCAGCGGCATTATCTGAACAGACATGAGATCAAACATCACTCTGTGTCTTCTGGTATCAAGTATAAATGTTAGATACTTTGCTCTGTTGTTGTTGGTGCTAGTATAAATCATAACAGGGGTCATGTTTAGGACTTTTAAGATTGAAAACACTTACAGTCCTCATCACTGGTGTCCAGTTCCTCAATAAGAGTACACTCTATCAGAGACAGCGTGCCTCCTTGCTGTGGATTGGAGGAAAGGTCATTCGTTTTTTGGTTTTGCTTTGTTTGTTTTGTGTGCATGAAATATTTCACCCAGGTGTCTGAAATGCTTGTTTCAATAAAGATGGACACTGGACAATGACTTCTACACTATAAAAAATTTCCGTAAATTAGCGATTTTTCATATTTTGTGTTTATTTATGCTTTTAAATTGCATTATGGGACCTTGATCTTTCTTCCAACAACTTTTATGAACATTTTTAATAGTTTAAAGGGATATATTGTCTGGGTTGGTGTTGTATATTACTCTACCAAAACCTTGTAATAAACTGCTAGTACATTTTGTACATTGTGGTGAGGGGGCGGGGCCGAGAGCCGTGGGAACGGAATGAGGCTGTGGCGTAAGTGATCACACCTGCAGAGCACACCGGCCTCGAATCCCACGGAAGGAGCTCTGGACTATAAGAGGAGGAACGATGGCAGAGGAAGGGGAGAGAGAGGTTCAGGCCTGGACGGTTATGTTTTGTTTGTTTTGGTTTAGTCCCTTTTATTAATAAATATCTTTTTTTTAAGATTCGTCGGTTCTCCGCCTCCTTCTCGGCGGCCAGGTGGCCGTGAATATCATTACACTGATATTTTAGAGACTATATAATATCTTATGCATTATATTATTTCAAACTACGTCAGTAAAAGTCACTTTTGTTAAACTGTAGAGTTGAATTTTTAACATCAGAAGTCGACAGAGCACAGATCAACATCCCATAACCGTCATTCACAACTGTAAATGAATGAAATGTATTTATTTTTTTACAATTATAACTACCCAGCAGGCAAAACGACATAAAAAACACCTAAAAAAACATAAAAAATTGCTAATTGATTTGATGTCAAAACACCGACGTCCATTTGACATCAACACCTTGATGCCTTCAAAATAACGACAGAAAGTATTATAATAAAAGACAAGTTTGATTCGTCTGAAAGCTTCAATTCCAAACTACAAATTTACACTGGATTTTGTATCCTTACAAATTGACGGAAACTACCGTAATGTCAAAACGACAAATTGACATCTAACGTTGGTGTCACTGTCAAAAAACAGGACAATAATCGATTAAAGGAAAATGCTGTAATCAATTTTTGACATGTTTTTTTATTAGCATCTCATTAAAAAAAGTAACTTATTTTGTAATGTAAATTTTGATGCTAATGGTCTAATCCGATTCAATGATTTATGCTAAGCTAAGCTAAAGTGCTCTCCCGGACCCAGAGAAAAATAAAATTGGTTAATTTTAGAGGACTTGTAAAATAAGCCATTTCCAAAAAACACTCGACACAGAAATGTCAACTGGCGCAGCCGGGACTTGAACCAGTGACCGTCTTGCTGTGAAGCAACAGTGCTAACCACTGAGCCACCGTGCCGCCCCTCAAATTATATTCATTCATTCATTTTCTTTTCGGCTTAGTCCCTTTATTAATCTGGGGTCGCCACAGCGGAATGAACCGCCAACTTATCCAGCATATGTTTTACACAGCGGATGCCCTTCCAGCCGCAACCCATCACTGGGAAACACCCATACACACTCATTTACACACATACACTACGGACAATTTAGCCTACCCAATTCACCTGTACCACATGTCTTTGGACTGTGGGGGAAACCGGAGCACCCAGCCGAGGCCGAACCAGCAACCTTCTTGCTGTGAGGCAATCGTGCTACCCACTGCGCCACCGTGAGGCCCCAAATTATATTTGTATAACAAAAAAATACAATTACTCTGCTTCTTTTAACTGATTTATACAGAACTGTTGAATTAATTCAATAATCATCATGTAAAAACAACCGGATTAAATGATTTGAATATTTTGGGTGAACTATTCCTTTAAGAGGCAGCACGGTGACGCAGTGGGTAGCACGATCGCCTCACAACAAGAAGGTCGCTGGTTCGAGCCTCGCCTGGGTCAGTTGGCATTTCTGTCCGTAGTGTATGTGTGTGTGAATGAGTGTATGTAGATGTTTCCCAGTGATGGGTTGCGGCTGGAAGGGCATCCGCTGCGTAAAACATATGCTGGATAAGTTGGCGGTTCATTCCGCTGAGGCGACCCCAGATTAATAAAGGGACTAAGCGAAAAGAAAATGAATGAATGAATGAATATTCCTTTAAGAAACACAAGGAAGCGTAGCATTGATTGTTTAAATTGCTTCAGAAAGTGTTGTTATTTCCAGTGTGATGGACTCACTTTCAGCAGGTGCAGTTTACCGCCGGAGGTTCGTGTGCAGATGAGGAAGTGTTTGGTGAAGAGGAAACACTGTCGTTCTGCTTCTTTCCTGAGCGTCAGTGAGCCCAGACGCACTTTACTCAGCTTACCCTTCTCCACAGAGGGCAGCTGAATCAGAGAGCCTACAGGAGAAAAAAAAACTCATTACCCAGAGCAAGGAGAACAGTATAAAGACAGTGTTTCAGCGCTGTCGCATCCCGAGCAGCTTTTCTACAAGACGCGGTGCATTAAAATGGCACATTAGATCTCATTAGAGCACATTTCACACCTTCCTGTCAGTGTGGAGCAGTGTTGGATGAGACCAGTGTTTGGGTGGAGCTGAAACAAATATCACACACTGATAGTCATGCACAACTAGCCAATGGCATCGGTTATGTTTTGTTGACTACTGATTACAATAAAGGAATAATTTGTGTTTAAAATAAGAGATAAAGAATATGTTCAGATGGATAGATGCATGGGTAAGTGTTTGAATGAATGAACGGGCAAAGATGGATAAGTGGATGAGCCAATGGATAAATGCATGGATGGGTGGATGAATGAATGGATGAATGTGTGAATGAGTGAATGAATTGATGGATGGGGACGAGTAGATAGAATGAACAGGTTAGTGGACTGATGTATAAGTGGGTGAAAAAGTAGAGGAATGATTGATTAAGTCTGTGGATGGGTTGATTAATTAATAAATGGATGAGTGGGAGGGGTTGTCACCTCACTGCAAGAAGGTCGCTGGTTCGAGCCTCGGCTGGGCCAGTTGGCATTTCTGTGTGGAGTTTGTATGTTCTCCCCGTGTTTGCGTGGGTTTCCTCCGGGTGCTCCGGTTTCCCCCACAGTCCAAACACATGCGCTATAGGTGAATTGGATGATCTAAATTGGCCGTAGTGTATGAATGTGTGTGAATGAGAGTGTATGGGTGTTTCCCAGTACTGGGTTGCAGCTGGAAGGGCATCCAATGTGTAAAATATATGCTGGATAAGTAGGCAGTTCATTCTGGTGTGAATGAATTGATGGATAGGCACGAGTAGATGGATGTATAGGTGGGTGGGTGGATGAACAGATTAGTGGACGATGTATAGGTGGGTGAATAAGTGGAGGAGTGATTGGTTAAATAAGTGGGAACAAGTGAATGGGTGGTAGGATTGGGATAAGAAGATGGCTGAATGGATAGATGGGGATAAGCAGATGAATGGATGGATGGATGGATGGATGGATGAGGGGGATAATGGATAAGTAAATTAATAAATGCAAGGATGAATGGATGGACAAGTGAATGAGTATAGGTGGATGGATGGATGAATGACTGAATGAGGACAAGTATATGGATGGACGGATGGATGGGTCGATAGATGGTTAGACAGATGGATAGATGTATGTATAGACAAACGGATGGATGGATACATGGATGGGGATAAATACATTGATGATGGGTGGTAGGGTGGGTGAGTGGATAAGTGGATGAGTAAATTAATAAATGCGTGCATAAATGGATGGAATAGTGAATGAGTGAATGAATGCATAGGTGGATGGATTGATGAATGATTGGATGGTGATAAGTATATGGATGGATGGATGGAACGATGGGTAAGTGGATAAGTGGATGAGTAAGCCAATAAATGCATGGATAGATGGATGGATTAGTGAATGAGTCAATGGGTGCATGGATGAGTGAATAAGATTATGGGATGGATGCATGGATTGATGAATGGGTATAAGTACATGGATAGATAGATGTATGTTGATGAGTTGTTGGATGAATAGATGGATAGATGGATCTTGGCCAGCGCTGTCGCATCCCGAGCAGCTTTTCCACAAGACGCGCTGCATTAAAATGGCACATTAGATCTCATTAAAGCACATTTCACACCTTCCTATCTGTATGGAGCAGTGTTGGATGATACCAGTGTTTGGGTGGAGCTGAAACAAATATCACACACTGATAGTCATGCACAACTAGCCAATGGCATCGGTTATAATGTTTTGATACTACTGTTAAAAATAAGGATAGAATGGATTGGTGGATAAGTGGATGAGTGAATGGATAATAGCATGGATGGGTGGATGAATGAATGGATGAACGTGTGAATAAGTGAATGAATTGATGGATAGGCACGAGTAGATGGATGTATAGGTGGGTGGGTGGATGAACAGATTAGTGGACTGATGTATAGGTGGGTGAATAAGTGGAGGAGTGATTGGTTAAATAAGTGGGAACAAGTGAATGGGTGGTTGGATTGGGATAAGAAGATGGCTGAATGGATAGATGGGGATAAGCAGATGAATGGATGGATGGATGGATGGATGAGGGGGATAATGGATAAGTAAATTAATAAATGCAAGGATGAATGGATGGACAAGTGAATGGAGGGCTGTATGGATGAATGTATGAAGGGATGTATGTTTGGATGGATGGATGGATGGATGGGGATACATATATGTTAGTAAGGATGAATGGATGGGGATACGTGAATGTTAGTTAGTATGGGTGAGGGGATGAGTAGGTGAATTAATAAATACAAGGATTAATAAATGAACAAGTGATAGATGTATGGATGACTGGATGGATGAATATGGATGGATGGATGGATGGGAAAAAGTATAAGGATGAATGGATGGATGGATAGATGGATGGGGATAAATAAATGATGGTGATGGATGGATGGGTAAGTAGATAAGTGGATGAGTAAATTAATAAATGGATGGATTAATGGATGGACAAGTGAATGAGTGAACGGATGAATAGATGGATGTGTGGATGACTGAACGGATGGATGGATAGGGATATACATGGATGGATAGATGGATGTATGGATAAACAGACGAATGGATGGCAATAAGTATATGGATGGATGGATAGATGGATGGATGAATAGGTGGATGGGGATTAAATAAACGATGGTGATGGATGGTAGGAAAGGATGGGTGAGAGGATAAGTGGGTGAGTACATTAATAAATGCATAGATGAATGGAGGGACAAGTGAATGAGTGAATGGATGGATGGATAGATGGATGGATGAATGGGTATAAGTAGATGGATGGATAAGTGGATGTATGGAGTGAGTTGTTGGATGGATAGTTGGAGGATGCGTAAATGGATAAATGCATGGATGGTAGATGAACAAATACATGGACAAGTAAATAAGCAAATGGGTGGTTGGTGGATGGTGTTGAGTAGATGGTGGATGGACGGATGGATCGATGACTGAATAGATGAATGGATGCATGGATGGATGGTAGGACGGGTAAGTGGACAAGTGGATAATTGGATAAATGCATGAATGAATGAATGGAGAAGTGAAGGAGTGAATGGATGGATGGATTAGTGGATGGGGATGAGTAGATGATTGGATGGATGTGTAAAGAGGTGAATGGATGGATCGATGGATGAATGGGGATGAATAGATGATTGGATGGATGTGTAAATAGAAGAATGGATGAATGAATGAATGAATGAATGGATGGATCGATGGATGAATGGCTATAAGTAGATGGATGGATGGATGGATGAAGATGAGCAGTTAGATATATGGATGAATGGATGGGTCATTGGATAAATCTGTGCATAGGTTGATGAATGAATGAATGAATGAATGAATAATTGAATGAATGAATGAATGAATGGAGAAGTGAATGAGTAAATGGATGGATGGATTAGTGGATGGGGATAAGTAGATGATTGGATGGATGTGTAAATAGAAGGATGGATGGATGGATGCATGGATGGATGGATAGATGGATGAATGAGTATAAGTAGATGGATGGATGGATGGATGGGGATGAGTAGTTGGATATATGTATGAATGGATGGATGGGTCATTGGATAAATCTGTACATAGGTTGATGAATGAATGAATGAATGAATGAATGAATGAATGAATGAATGTAGAAGTGAAAAAGTGAATGGACGGATGGATTAGTGGAAGGGGATGAGTAGATGAATGGATGGATGTGTAAATAGAAGGATAAATGGATGGATAAATGGGTATAAGTAGATGGATGGATGAGGATGAGTAGTTGGATATATGAATGAATAGACAGATGGATGGATGGATGGATGAATGAATGAATGAATGAATGGATGGATGGATGGATGGATGGATGGATGGATAGATGGATGGATGGCTGAATGTATGGATGGATGGGTCGGTAGACAGAAAGAAGCATGAATGGATGTACAGATGAATAGGTGGATGGATGGACAGATAGAGGGTGTGGCTCATCCAGCAGATCATAGAACTCGCAATGTTGTAGAACAACAAAGCAAACAGGAAGCAAATCACTTGTAAAATGGTGCTGCTCCACATAACAGACTGTAATTACTGTAATGCTGTGATTGTGTGTCTCACCCTGCCGTACAAACGTCTGACTGGTGTCCAGCAGGATATCACAGCCCTCCACAATCATTCGCTCGATCGCTAGATTCTTACGGATGTTTTCTGTGTCACTCACTTCATCGTGCATCATTCTGTGAACAATCATACATATACACAGCTGTATCATCTCAGGATTGACATTTAAAAGTGGGGAAAACGGAGGAAGTGTTCATGTTGATGGATTTGTTTGATATGATGGTTTGAAGTAAGATTAAACATATTAGCGACTGAAATCTGATGTTATTTACAGATACTGTAAGTATGGCAACATTCATTCATTTTCTTTTCGGCTTAGTCCCCTCACTAATCTGGGGTCGCCACAGCGGAATGAACCGCCAACTTATCCAGCATATGTTATACACAGCGGATGCCCTTCCAGCTGCAACCCATCACTGGGAAACATCCATACACACACATACACTACGGACAATTTAGCTTACCCAATTCACCTATACCGCATGTTTTTGGACTGTGGGGGAGCACCCGGAGGAAACCCACGCCAACACGGGGAGAACATGCAAACTCCACACAGAAATGCCAACTGACCCAGCCGGGGCTCGAACTATCGACCTTCTAGCTGTGAGGCGATTGAGCTACCCACTGCGCCACCGTGCAGGTATGGCAACATATGTATATAAAAACCTATAAGGACGCATAAAGCAACTCCAGAGCTATAACACCCAAAAATAACATCATGAGGGTTCTTTGATGAACTTGTGCTGCAAAGAACCATCCTAGAACCATCTACATAAACTTTTTCCCAGATAATAAAATGAAGATCATATTCTCTCGTCATATTAGATTATTTGAGAACAGAGTCGAATATTCATATGCTTCTCTAAAGCTTATTTTCTTTTAGCTTTTACTCACTTGGACAGTTCTTCTAGTTTGGACTTGGCAAATTCCAGACTCTTGCGCTCCACGTGTTCATGAGGCGTGTGAGCGAGGAGCTCATGGAGTGTGATGATGTATCGCGGGATCTAATAACAATGGAAATAATCAAATATTTCAATGCCAACAACAACATATTTCATCTTTTTTCCACATTGAATGCTTAAAAAAACAGTTCAACAGTTGCGTTTTATCATTTTTGAATCCATTCAGCCAATCTCCAGGTCTGGCAGGAGCACTTTTAGCTTAGCTTAGCATAAATCATTGAATCGGATTAGACCATTA
>CAIGQW010053047.1:769177-796900 GCA_903798125.1 Danio choprae | reverse complement strand
TATATACATTTAAAAATTTTAAAAGAAAAGGAGAGAGGGAAAAAAAACATGATCACATGGACACAGAATCTAAGATAAATGTGGTATGCATTGGGTACGTGGTGTTTTTTTTTTTCATTAGTACTATTGTGATTACATCGTCATCATCATTATTATCACTGGTATCACTGTTGCAGTCATAAAAATTGAATATAGTATGATATAGTTTATTATCAGGGATTATATTTGAATGTGACTATGTGTAGCTTCACTTTAGATTAAAAAAAATTCAAGTACATAAGAAAGCAACAATAATTATTAGTAACTAGATCATTATCTAAATTAATTAGTGTAATACTTGGTACTTAAAGGGGTGGTCCAGAGAGTATTTTTGAGGCTTGGTTGTGTTTATAAGATGCAAAGCGATGTGTGCTCATGTTTCACTTGTAGAAAATCACGTTATTTTTTCATAATCGTACTTTAATTATATACAGCTAATCAGCTAACATGAAAACGACTCTCATATTTCCCCAAGAGGCTCTGATTGGTCAGCTAACATAATGTGCTGTGATTTGCGGATCGGCTCCACGTCACCAGGAAAAGTGTCACGTGTCTAATAGCATGTGCTTTGCCTCTGCTGTGTAAATACTGTCAGTCAGTTTAGCTGTTAGCCGTATGTGTTTGAGCCTGAATCAGACATAAAATGAAAAGGATACAGCTGAACCTCACGCCTGCTCTCTAAAATAAAATACAAGTGTCTTTCACATACATTCGGAATAAGCATGTGTAAGTAATATGAAACGTTCTCATATCTTTTGCAGGTTTGATATTTGAGATTTAGAACGCACGGAAAGCGACCGCATAGAGAGACAAGCATAGGGAGACACTGCACGCGCTGGTGAAGATTGTGGCTGTTTACAGCGGTTTGACTGATAAATATGTTATGTTAAAATGTTAACAGTGCCAAACAGCATTTCCTATTGTTTACATCCTTGTTTAGGTCCTTGCTACAACATAACGCTAGACACTATGCATGTCATAGATCAATTTGAACAAATAAAAATACTTACAGCTTGTGGCTCACAATCCACAGCTTCTACTGTAGCTTGGAGCTGCTCCTTCTTTGAGGAGTTTTAGCCGAATTCAGCACTGAACTGGGAGAGATTCTGGAATCTGTCCTTTGTCAAATGCTAGCTATATATTTATTATAATTCTCTGGAACATAATTATAATTAAACTGTAAGCACTTCTGTCTTTGTGTCGTGGCCTTTGGAAGTCCAAATACATAAACAGAACAAGCTCAGTGAAAATAGCAGCGTTTGGACGGTATTTTAGCTTTGTCTGTTATAACATTACAGCGCCTCTGGCCACACCCCTTCGCTGTGCGTGGTGTATGCGGGTATGCTGAAGCGTTTATGATCTCACTAACCCAGATGTATTTTTTTGTAGTCCCCAAACTTCGTTCGCTGTAGGCTTTGCTAAGCTAACTATTTAACACCCAATGTCTCCCTTCGCATTGAACTTTGAGCGTATTACATTCAGAGATGTTATTTATATCCACACAGCTACATTACACATCAACTAACGTTTAAAGTATGATATCGCAGTGGACCACCCCGTTAAATTACTATAAAAATGTTTTTTGTTGACTAGAGAGCTGGTTTAAGTGCTCCATTTTCAAATTTGGAGCCCAAAATGCTTTACCATGTCTAAGTCAGTGGAGACTCGAAGTGCAAGAGAGTTGAATCCATTGGCCATCAGCACAGGGAGATGCGGGCAGAGGGCGGCACAGCTGGCGGTGGCGATCTCTCGCTGAAACTGAGCTGATGATGTCAGGATGGCAGGCAGGGACACATCTGAAGACTTCAGCAAATAGAAGACCTAATGGGGCAGATGGGACATGAGCTAGTATTCAATATATCATGATAATGATTATGCACAATATTAATATCTAGGACACTTCAAAACACTGTGAACAATTGTTTATTACTAAACTTTTAGCCTACTTCTTAATAATATTCAGATTGCATTTGCAGCGGTGTTCATAAATGTTTGGAGACTTAGTCGTTTAGCTGAACTGTTGAAACATGAACATTTTCACATGTTAATCTGGCCTAATACACGGTGAAATATTGTTAGAAGTTTCTATTTACAGGGCTATTGTATGTTAACACTGTGCGGTAAGCATTTAATAGTTAACATTAGTTCATTTAACTAAACTCAAAGTGAAAACTACAAACACTTTTATTAATCTTAGCGGATGCTAATTTTGGCGACGCGGTGGCGCAGTGGGTAGCACGTTCGCCTCACAGCAAGAAGGTCGCTGGTTCGAGCCTCGGCTGGCTCAGTTGGCATTTCTGTGTGGAGTTTGCATGTTCTCCCCGTGTTTGTGTGGGTTTCCTCCGGGTGCTCCGGTTTCCCCCACAAGTCCAAAGACATGCGCTATAGGTGAATTGGGTGCGTAGTGTATGTGTGTGAACGGGTGTGTATGGATGTTTCCCAGTGATGGGTTGCACCTGGAAGGGCATCCGCTGCGTAAAACATATGCTGGATAAGTTGGCGGTTCATTCCGCTGTGGCGACCCCAGATTAATAAAGGGACTAAGCCGAAAAGAAAATGAACGAATGATGCAAAAATTTTTATTGAATGCCTAATAACATGTTAAAATCTTAGTTGTAATCTGATTACAAGTCTTATTACAATCGTTTTATTAATCCAGCTATATAGTTATTAATCCAGCTGTATAGTTTTAACTTATAATAGCAAGTAATTGTAACTAGATATTAAAGTTGGAAGACAAACTTTGATGGTGACTTAAGAAAGCCTGAATTAGTTTGTTTAGTCTGAAAAAAGTATATGTATGTACGTGCGTATAGTAAGACGGATGAATGGGAGGATGTTTCTAGTACGATTTAGCATGTTCCTAGCATGATTTGACCATTAATTAGCATGTTGTTGTTAACATTTTTCTAGTATGAATTAGCATGCTGTTAACATGATTTTAGTATGAATTAGCATGTAGCTAGCATACTTCTAGTTTGAATTAGAATGTTGCTAACATGATTTTGAAGTATAAATTATCATTTTGTTAGCATGTTTCTAGTGTGAAATAGCATGTTTCTAGAATGATGTGATCATTATTAGCATGTCAGCATGTTTCTAAAATGAATTAGCATGTTGTTAGCCTGTTTCTAGTGTGAAGTAGCATGTTCCTAGAGTGATTTGATCATTAATTAGCATGTCATCATGTTTCTAGAATGAATTAGTATGTTGTTAGCATGTTTATAGTATGAATTAAAATGCTGTTAGCATAATTTGAGTATGAATTAACATCTTGACATGTCTCTAATATGAATTAGCATGTTGTAACATTATTTACGAATGAATTTACATGTTGCTAGGATGTTTACAGTATGAATTAACAGGTTAGCATTTTTATAGTTTGAATTAAGTTGTTAACATGTTTCTAGTATGAATTAGCACATAGTAACATGATTTTCATATGAATTAACATGTTGTTAGCACATTTCTAGTATGAATTAGCATGTTGTTAGCATGTTTCTAGAATGAATTATTATGTTGTTAGCATGTTTCTAGTGTGAAGTAGCCTGTTCCTAGAATGATTTGATCATTAATTAGCATGATGTCAGCATGTTTCTAGAATGAATTAGCATGTTGTTAACATGATGTTAGTATGAATTAACATATTGACATGTTTTTAGTATGAATTAGCATGTTGTTAACATGATTTTCCAATATGAATTAGCATGTTGTTACATTATTTACGAATGAATTAACATGTTGCTAGGATTTTTCTACTATGAATTACCAGGTTAGCATTTTTATAGTATGAATTAACAAGTTGTTAACATGTTTCTAGTATGAATTAGCATGTTGTTAGCATGTTTCTAGTACAAATTAACATATTGTTAACATGATTTTTAGTATGAATTAACATGCTGCTAGCATACTCCTAGTATAAATTAACGTTGTTAACATGATTTTAGTATGATTTAGCATTTGTTGCTAGCATGTTTCTAGTATGAATTAGAATGCTGTTCGAATGTTTCTAGCATGAATTAGCATTTTGTTAACATGATTTTCTAATATGAATTAGCATGTTGTTACATTATTTATGAATGAATTAACATTGCTAGGATGTTTCTAGTATGAATTAGCATGTTAACATGACTTTAGCATTACTTAGCATGTTATCAACATGACTTTAGTATGAATTAGCATGTTGTTAGCATGTTTCTGGTACAAATTAACATATTGTTAACATGATTTTTAGTATGAATTAACATGCTGCTAGCATACTCCTAGTATAAATTAACATGTTGTTAACATGATTTTAGTATGATTTAGCATTTGTTGCTAGCATGTTTCTAGTATGAATTAGCATGTTGTTAGAATGTTTCTAGCATGAATTAGCATTTTGTTAACATGATTTTAGCATGAACTATCATCTTGACATGTTTCTAGTATGAATTCCCTGCTGAAAAGACCAGCATAGACCAGCATATGTTGTGTTTTGGTGCTGGTGACCAGCATGGGATGCTGGTGCTGGGATGCTGGTGACCAGCATGTGATGCTGGTGCTATGCTGGTGGCAAGCATACCAGCACCAGCATTCCATGCTGGTCACCAGCACCACCAGCAAGCCGAAGCTGGTCTAGCAACATGACCAGCAAAACCAAGCTGGTCTACCAGCATGACCAGCAAGACCAAGCTGGTAGACCAGCATCACCAGCAAGACCAAGCTGGTCTACCAGCATGACCAGCAGTACCAAGCTGGTCTACCAGCAGTACCAGCAACACCAAGCTGGTCTACCAGCATCACCAGCAAGGCAAGCTGGTAGACCAGCTAAACCAGCATTGGTAATCATGCTGGTCTATGCTGGTTTTTTCAGCAGGGAGTAATTTCCTCAGGACGTTTAAACAACAGAGACGACAATTACACACGTACGACAGTGCAAAATATAAAGACTGTATGATTATGTTATGTTAGAGCATAACAGACATTATCATATTCATATGTTGTAATTGTTATGAAATCCTACATTGGATACAAGTTGATAACAGCAATATTTAAATCATGACTAAAAGAAAACCCATAATAACACATTAAATGTGTTTTAATGCAGTGGGCCACTATAAAAACACCATTATATACCCAGATAGCACACATGCGTCGCAGAGACGTCTGCTGGACATCCGCTGGACATCCGCTGGTCTACCAGCATGACCAGCAGTACCAAGTTGGTAGACCAGCATGACCAGCAGTACCAAGCTGGTAGACCAGCATCACCAGCAAGACCAAGCTGGTCTACCAGCAAGGCAAGCTGGTAGACCAGCTAAACCAGCATTGGTAATCATGCTGGTCTATGCTGGTTTTTTCAGCAGGGTTAGCATGTTGTTAACAAGATTTTCTAATATGATGAATTTAATATGAATTAGCATTTATTGCTAGCATGTTTCTAACTGTTAAAGGGGAGCTATTATGCAAAAATCACTTTTTATAAGGGGTTTACACACAGTTATGTGGCATCAGTCTGTGAATATAACCAGCCTCTAATGGTAAAAATGTATTAATTGTATTTTTTATAATCAAACTTGATAAAAGCAGTCTGCTGAAACACTTTGATTGACATTCTCCCGTTGTACGTGTCATCATAAGGGGAAAGTCCCGCCCACTAGTGACGATCTCTTCCTCATTAGCATAGGACATAAGTTTTCTTTTTGAATCTGTCACTATGCTGACACATAGGTGTTCGTAGCTCTGCCCTCTTCTGAAAAAGAGCACAATCTCATTTGAATTTAAAGTGACAGTCACCCAAACGGCACAATTAGGATCAAAGCCTAAAAGGGGCAGCTTCAAAGAGTTATTAAACATTATTAGTGTCGTATTTTGAGCTGAAACGTCAGATACACACTCTAGGGACATCAGAGACTTCGTTTACATCTTGTAAAACATGGCATAATAGGTCCCCCTTTAAAGTAATCTTTCTTGCAGCTTAGCTCAATATTGTGATAATACCATATACTGTGATAAATGACTCAACAATGAATTGCAACAAGAACATTTTATACCGTCATAAGCCTAGAGATGACACAAACATTACGCAGTACAAACCTCAGTACACCTGATGCTTCGGCCATCCATCTCGAACTCGGAGTCCTGCTGGATCTTCACGCTGGACACTCCCTCCAGAGACTTGCCGTCCACTGGACTGGTGACTCTGCAAAACATGTCAACACACAAAACATGCTACACTTTCTTAGGGGAATTAGCTTTGACCTGACACAGCATCTTGTAGCTAAAGGTAAGAATTTTAAATAGTTCCCGATTAACGCAGGGAACATTTTCAAGGTCACCTGCAGCAGTGGGCAAACGGATCAATAGTTCTCCTCTCAGAAAAGTAGGTAGCTTCTACAGTATTGTCATGCAGCACTTCCATAAGAAAGCCTCTGATTAGAGTACACACTGCAGCTCAAATGAATGGCTTAAAGGTGCTGTATGTAAGTTTTGGACTCTTATAAAGCATAAAAATACCATAATATGTTTGCAGATATTTAAGAAACATGCTAAGTGAACGTTCTTGTTTATCTGAAAAACAATGCTGAAGTCAGATATTCTGCTTTGAAAATGTGAGTTACGTGCCGGAACGTCTGTCTCTGTTTTAGTCTTTTAACCCGCCCACTTTCACTTCAGCCAATTATATTTCAGCACTCCGGGTTGTCTTGGTGGAAAACAGCATATTTCATTCATTCATTCAGGAAGGCTCCGGTGGACCGTAGCAGACTACGAAATGAGACGCAGATTTAGAGTTCCACATGAGGTGGTCATTAATTAGCAAATAATATAAATATTACGAACATGAACATTAGGTGAGCAGGTTACATTGTAACCCCGTGTCCTAACAACACGCTACGTGAAGAGATTCGCAGTGATAAGCAATTTGGCTGTTTGCACCAGAGGAAACACCACAGAAATATAAATACAGCCATTCAGAAGCACAGAATATGCACTCACTCACGAATGCTAAGGTTTATAATCTAATTAATACATATTAAATCTCTTTAACATTATTAAATGTGGATGCTGAATCACTGATATGTGTTGGTTTTGAGTCACAGTTCTAAAGTTCTGGTAAAGAGGTGAACTATCTGCTGCTGCTTTCAGTAGTATGGCAATAAATGTCATGTGAAATGGCATTCAAACTCGCATTATTAGCATTTAACACTGAATAAAGCACATGAGGTGTGCCTGAGGTGATCATTGTCAGTGTTCTGTTGTTCAGCTGTGAGAAATAGAAGCCGTTTATAATCAATTCGAGATGTTGGTTAGGACAAAAACTCCTTTTAATATGGCGAATATTCCTTCTTTCGTGAGCCGTTGCTTTTATATAGAACACTATTTAAATCAGCCTTTAGTCTCGATCGTCAGTCTCGCTCCTGTTGGTCCTCAATCTGGCAACCTGCGCTTGCGTTTGCTTTGATCCAGGAATGCAATACCTAGTTCAACCACTGGGTGTCAAACTTACATACTGCACCTTTAACAGAGCAAGGAAGTTTTCACAGTATTTCTTCTTTTTTCTTCTGGAGAAAGTCTTATTTGTTTTATTTCAGCTAGAATAAAAGCAGTTTTTAATTGTTTTTAAACCATTTTAAGGTCAATATTATTAGCCCCCTTAAGCTATTTTTTTCCCGATTGTCTAATTACCCTAACTTGCCTAGTTGAGCCTTTAAATGTTACTTAAAGTCTTGAAAAATATCTAGTAAAATATTATTTACTGTCATCATGGCATTATTGAAAATAATGTTCAATTTCGTACACGGAGTGTTCGTTTCGCTTCACAAGACCTCAGTGTACCATCAGGAGCCATGGCTATTGATTTAGACTCATGTGTTTATTTTTTTATCTAAAAAAACCTGTCACCATTCACTGCCATTATATGAATCACCAACAAGATTCAGCTAAAACCTTGTTAAATCTTCTACTTAAAAAAAAAATGCAGCTACATCTTGGATGACTTTTGAGGTGAGTAAATTAACTGTACAGTTTCATTTTTGGGTGAACTATCCCTTTAACTATAGCAAGCGTTTGACAGTTTGAATGCACATGATAAATGGTTTGTACCCGGCGTTGACAGGAGCTGTGCAGTCGACCCAGCGCACATTCACATTTTCCCGCGTCTCTTCTGAGTCGGCCTTTCCACAGGGGATCTGGAAGTCGCTCTGGTCCCTGAGTGCCTGTCGCAAACCCTCCATCGTCTCGGGAGGGATCTGCACCATTAACCCATCTAAAGACACAAACACAGCGTGACGGTGACACTCTGCTTTTAAAAAATAATGATCTGACTGTTACTGTATGAAAAATGACTGAAAATAAAAGCAGTACCCTCCACAATGCTGGATTTGGCGATGAATCCTGATGATGCTTTCAGAGCGCCGTTAAAAACCACAAAACTAGCTCCAGTCACTGCAGAAAAAAGACACGTGTCATTTGCTGATTACATGGTACAAAAAACAAGCAAGTATTTGTTAATTCAGTGAAAACCAAAAAAAAAAAAAAAGCCATGACTCTTGTAACTCAAATTCTACTGTGCTTTAGTATTTTACATGATCTAAATCTATAATCTAAGTGTATTTTATATTGTAAATATTGTGCATATAATAAGCTATAGACCCTTTTAGTGTTGCCAGATTGGGCGGTTTTGAAATTGTGAAGTTTCACAAACTAATTGCGAGAGGAGCACGTAATATGATTGATCGCAGCCGATCTCTCATCTGTAATCACTAGTAAGCCAATCAGATTAATACAAACTCCCTATAAGTAGCCTGTCAAAAAACAACTCTCTTATCTTCATTTTTGAAGAAACCCCCCATCCACCCCATCTCCCCCTTTTCCTTCTTTACCAGGGGGAGCTCTAGAGAACTATCTGATCTCGTACCCCCTTATATGCTTATTTACCAGGTGGAGCTCTCGAGAACTATCTGACCTCGTACCCCCTTATATGCTTATTTACCAGGCGGGAGCCCTGGACTCAATTATCTCCGAGCTCAGGGTTCTCTCCCGGGACAGCATGCCAAACCTGCTATTATTATCAAGCAATATCTAAGTGTGAACTCTTAAAAAATGGTTTAGAGGGATTGACATTTGGGCAGGTTTGGTGGTTTTGAAATGTGCATTTTATAGGCTATTTATATGTGTGTAGCTACTCCGGTCAGGTAATCGTGACGTGGCAAAACAAGCTCACTCCTGTGTTGGTTGACAGCCTCACTGACAAGCCTGCTACGATGTTGGGGAGGTTTGAAATGTCCAGACTGTACATAGTTCTGAAATGTTGCAATAAGAATTTCTTCAACATCCTCTGCATGTAAAGGTAAACCTGAGATATTTTGCAAAATACTGTCTCTGGGCTCTATTTTGATGATCTAGGCGCAAAGTCTAAAGCACTAAGGACGTGTCTGAATTCACTTTTGCTATTTTAAGGATGGAAAAATATGGTCTGCATCCTGGCGCATGGTCTAACAGGGCTGTGCTTATCCGCTTAATGCGTTATGGGTGTGTTTTGAGTATAACATGCTTTAAACCAGTCAGAGTCTCATCTCCCATTCCCTTTAAGAGTCAGTTGCGTTGCGCTGTGGCGCATTTGCTATTTATATGGCGGACTTTGTAACGCTTCACTAGCGAGAAAACAGTTAAACAGGGCATCTGCAGCACGAGGATAAAGAACCAGCCTCCTCCAGTTGGCCTCTTTACTTTCTCTTTACTTTACTTTTACTCTTTACTTTACTCCTTTACTTTTGTGGATGAGGAAACGGTGTAAACTCACTCCACTGAAGACATCCATTAGCCTACATAATTAATTTAGTTTGTTAAGCGCAAAGATTTGTTTCAAAACTATTTCTAAATATAACTATCTCCAGCAAACGAATAAACGAACAACATCCAAACACACGTCCTGTTCTTACGCCCCATATGGTGATGCAGACGTCTCCAAAACCCGACAGGTGGACAAATCTAAACTTCTTTTAATTAAAACAAATATAAATGTGCATATAATAAATAATAACATTATACAAATGCAGACTGTCATGAATAAACTGAAAAAGCCCCACGAGGTAAAGGCATGGAGGCAGTGGTTTTTATATTTATGTAGAAAATAATCATTTTAACATTTTAATCCTTTATTTTTTTCATATGTAAAGATATCTGTGTGTTGCTGTGCATCCTGTGTGTATTAAGCACTGTGTAAGCGTTTGGACCTGCATTGGCACATAACTAACGCGCTCTGCACTGGACTTTAGAGCAGCTTTTAGTTGGTCATTGGCACGGTCTATTTCAGTTCCTCAAAATAGCAACACACCAACAAAGCGCCAGCTTTTCAGACCAGCACACACAAGAGTCCACAAAGTGGCGCAAATGGATTTGCTATTTAAACAACGTGGCGCAAAACGTGAAAATTACTGTTGTGCTGGTCTGAAAATAGCAACAAATCAAACCATACATGTCTTGTGCCTTATTGCGCCGGGTGTATGATAGGGCGCTGTCTTTCACTCACACACATTTACTAGGGTCAAAATAATAATAATGATAAATCGATAATAATAAAAATAGATCGATATTTTGAGCGTTTTTTGTGCATTAGGGTGGGTGTTGTATAGTTTTTGGGCTGGAAACATTCAAGTGTATCTGGCAAAACTGAACCGTTTTCACATTTCTGGGTATCTCAGTAGCGGAAGTCATCATAGTTGGGTAAACCTAGAGAGAATTGAATGGGAGAGTACGACAAATAGATTTTTTGCATTTCAATTAGCTTGAATGGAGATATTGAAGATGTTTTAGGAGTGTGAAGTTGTGGAATGGTGAACTGGTGTTTGGTTTGATTTATTTTTAATGACTATTATGCAAAATTTTGGGTAATGGGGTTTGATTTACTGTAAAACCTTGTAAAACTTAACAAAGACATGTTTTAAAAAACCTCCACGACTTTCAAAAAAAGAAAAAACAATTGTGTGAGACTGATAACGGCAGCCAGAAGAAAAAACAGCATCAAATTTACAGTCCCGCCCATAGACACTGCATTAAAAACACCTCTCATAAACATTAACTAGTCTTTTTTTTTGTAATTTGATGTGAAGATGCAATGTACACTGTAAAAACATGCTGGGTTCCACACAATTCCTTCATCTTGTCACAACGCAAATCAATTAAGTCCACTTAATAGTTTTTCCAAATTTAAGTAGACTGAACATAAAACAATTAAGTTGTCCCAAAAAAACCTTAAGAATTGTGTTGTTCCAACTCAGTTTAAATAAGTAGTTTGAACAAGCAGCAAACGAAACGTAATTATTTGAGTGTATAGCTTTATAAATGTTCAGACTTTTTTTAAAAACTTTAAAAAGATTAAAAACTTGCGAGGATTTGAGATGCTGATTACCATTACATCTTGTGAAAAAGGTTCATTATCATCCAGGTCTAATAGCAGTGTCTCTACAAACCTCTCCTGGTTTTTCCCGGTATGCTGTTAGCATGTGTCTGGTAACTTCCGTCCTCGTTCTGAATGCAAACCAAGTGAGAATCGGCCTCGGTGCTGAAACAGGCACCAAAACTGATCACGTGTTCATTGGAGGAGTTCACCACCTTCAGCATCTAGAATAGCCAAGACAAAACAATGAACTCCAAAAAACAATGACAACCGCCTGACAGCTCCACGACTCCATGTGACTCTGACCTCATTAAACCTGGACTTGGGAATTTCGATATAGCTGTTTCCCATCTCCATGTGCACCCGCAGACTTTCCACCACAGGTAAGCTGTACTGGTAGTTCCTCAGATCCTATGTTAAAACATAAAGGATTTGTACATGTAAAATTAAGACTTGATAAAACCTCCAACCTTCAGACTACAATGGCTTTTTAAAGTTGAATCACTAGTAAAACGCTTTATTCCAAAAGACCAGATTCTAGTCTTGATTTTGTGGCTATACCCAGCAGACCCAGAACGTCAACTTGACGTCAGATTGACGTTGAACTAGGGCTGTGCAATTAATCGAAATTCAGTTTCGATTTCAATTTTGGCTTCTAGCGATTATGAAAAAACATTAATCGAGATATAACAATTATTGGATTATTGGATCATATACCACCCCCTTACCAGTTGTACACATTTGTTGCTCTGCAAAGCTCAGTTTCACATCGAAATTACTAAAAGCTTGTACTGTAATGTAACTTTTGCAGAGATTTTGCATGGGATGCGCATCCTTCATTGATGTACATTCGAATCATTTATGTTTTTAAAACCGCGAAAGAGATCCAACCCAGGCTCATTCTGAAAACGTAACTCTGGATACATTTATGGAGACTGCGAAATACGTCCCAGGAGGTACGTTTTTTGCAGTTTTTGCTTTCTCGAATCTACGAGAGGCCGCTGTGTACGCTTTTTGAGATCTCAAATTTCTCTCGCGAGTGCCATTTGCACCTGCTGTTCTCGCGTTAACCCACCAGGGGCCGCTGTTGACTGACTGTTAGACTGACTGACCCACCCTCCCGCTTCCCTAAACCCAACCAACAATTTTCAAAAGCAATCCAGGAAAAAGAAAAGCCCTCGTCTGATTTTTATCACGTTTTCAGATTTTACCACATTCTCACTCTGTTATTTACTTGTTTATTTTATTTTTTGTATTCTGTTTTCACCGAACTTGAACCCTGTCGTCGTGGTCAACTCTTCTCTGCGTCTCAAATCCGCCGAAGTGCATGGTGAGCTAACTGGACAAACTGGTTACAGCGGGAAAGCCGTCCATACAGAGGTAAAGGTCAGCTGGTAAACGCGAAAAGGAACGGCGTCATACCGCCCCGTAGCGTTCGTTTAAAAAATGAAATGCAGCCATACATACCTCTGGCCACATAATTTGCGGTCTCCAGAAACATGTACAGGGCTACGTTTTCAGAATGAGCCTGTGTTGAAGAGATCGCATGCTGTTGTGTGTATGCGCTCAGCCATAGAGACAAGCAGCGCACACACATCTAGTCATCTTAATGTGAGCGCTTTAAATGTCAAATATATGCAAATTTGTGTCAAAGCGCAGTGTTTAGTGATTATTCATATTAACCCTCATTTATGTAATAAACAAATGAGAAATGGGCCTCATGGTGGCGCAGTGGGTAGCACGTTCGCCTCACAGCAAGAAGGTCGCTGGTTCGAGCCTCAGCTGGGTCAGTTGGCGTTTCTGTGTGGAGTTTGCATGTTCCACACAGCATGCTCCGGTTTCCCCCACCAGTCCAAAGACATGCGGTATAGGTGAATTGGGTAAGCTAAATTGTCCGTAGTGTATGTGTGTGAATGAAAGTGTATGGGTGTTTCCCAGTGATGGGTTGCAGCTGGAAGGGCATCCGCTGCGCAAAACATATGCTGGATAAGTTGGCGGTTCATTCCGCTGTGGTGACCCCAGATTAATAAAGGGACTAAGCCGAAATGAAAATGAATGAATGAATAATTAATTAAGTAATGACTAAAAATAAAACTTTTACAAGGAAACTCCTTCCAAACAAATAAAAATGTCAAATGAATTCAGTCTCGTCATGGCATCTATATATTGCTCCTCTCTAGTCGTTTGCTTCTTTCATCCTCATTAGTAAGTCACTTACAAATAAAAGCATCTGCTAATCGATTAAATGCAAATGCGAATGTAAAATGTTGTTTATAGGGTGTACATTTTCACCCAATATTAAGCCATCACATGAATATACATTTAATATAAAATAATATAATCATATAACAGTAATAAAATTATTTGAAAGCTAGAATAAGCACTTCTAGGCCAATTTGGCCGCAAAGCAAAGCTAATTTGCAGAGACAGCACACATTTTTACATGCCTGTGTCCAGGAAAGTGGTCATGAGTGTGCTTGAAAGGACTATAATTGGAACCGAGACCAAAGAAGGCTCTTTAATTCGGAGAAATGAAGAGTGGCTCAGAGCTGAAGTGCACTAGAGAGGCCTCTAATCTCACTCATTCACTGTCCTGAGCTGAACCTGACAGTTGTTGTTGGAGAGATTTGATAAGTTAGATCCGTTTAGATCAGGGATGGGCAAACACGGATCTGGAGGGCTGGTGTCCTGCAGAGTTTTCCTCCAACACTAATCAAACACACCTGAAAATGCTAATCAGTGTCTTCAAGATAACTAGAATGACATAGGCAGGTGTGTTTGATTAGGGTTGGAGCTAAACTTTGTAGGACACCGGCCCTCCAGGACCGACTTTGCCCATCCCTGGTTTAGATTAACTCACTTTCCTTCAGTTTAGTCCCTTTATTCATCAGGGCCACCACAGCGGAATGAACCGCCAACTTATCCAGCATATATTTTACATAGCGGATGCCCTTCCAGCTGCAACCCAGTACTGGGAAACATCCATACGTTTCATTCATGTATCAAATAGGATGTGGTAGGCTTTATATGGTAAATACAAGGTAAACACTGTCTCTTATGATCTCTCAGTGTTCCTTTATATAATTCAGATGGTTCTTCGGGTCAAAGAAGTGATCAATTTTGTTGGATGTGTAAAATTGTGCATATTTTAACAGTAAAAACAACACACAAATACTGCAAATATGACCAAACACAAACCAAATGTAAAATTTCCTGACTTCTATATGTCTTTTACTGATTCAAAAGCAGTTCATCCAGAATTTTGCGATTCAACAACTTTTAATGTTGAAACGTTTGTGCAAGTGACTTTTATTGACATTCTGTAATAGTTTGAAGTGATTTATTGTCTAGGTTGGTACAAAAATAGGTTGGTTTAATTCTCTCTATATTTTTTCTTATACAATATTCAGATCCAAACAACAAAAATCAATAAAAGACACTTTGTTAAACTGCAGTGTTGAATTTTCAACATCAATATTAGACAGATCAGAGATCAAGGTCACATAATGCAATTCATAACCGTAAATAAACAGAAAAAAAAAATCAATGCAAGCTGATGTTTATATAAAAATACAGACGTAATAAACGGAGAACCCATACTGTGAGCAGATTCATGATGGTGTGTCCTGTCTCTTTAAAAACTGATTCACGGAAACGGATGCTCATCAAAGGGCAGGGATACACTGGAAAAACACACACACACAAAAAAATAACAACTGATGACTTGAAGGACATTATAAGCTAAAACTAATATTAAAGGTCCCATGAAATTCAAATAAGGTTTTTTAGATATTAGTATCAGTATTGTTAGATTTTAAGATATTTATAAGCTAGTGCACACCAAAACTGTGACAAATGACGCAGTTTGTCACTTCCGCCTAAATGCATTAACGGTTTTATTCACGTCACCTCACCTTCAGTTTCTCATCAAATCGTGACCAATCAAATACTCTCTAGTATCTGACATGCCCCGCCCTCTTTAAAACGCTTCTTATTTGATGCGCTTGAGCTCAACCACTCCCACTGGTGGTGATAAAACAAAACGCTATTGGCTGTTTTTTTAAAAGGGGAGGAGCTACAATATGTCCCACCCTCTCATTATTTTTTTAGTTGAGATTACGTCAAACATCGAATAAAAATGCACATTTCAAAGCACTTCACAGGACCTTTAATAATAGTGGTGTAACGGATCACAAATCTCACGGTTCGGCTCACATTATGGTTTTATAGTCACGGATCTGACCATTTTTCGGGAGGGGAGGAGACAAATGTCATTTGCTTTCCATTTATTATAAAAACAGTACTGCAAGACACTTAGTTTTAACAAACAGAACTTAGAAGCTTTAATTTTATTAAAAATAAAATGAAGAAATAATCAGCTGAATAAAAATACATTGTAAAATATTCAGTACTGTGAAAACTTCCCTGTTACTACTACTGTTGCTGATAACAGATAAATGTAGAAATCTAACATTATAATTTGTACAACCCATATTTATTTTAGTCTCATTTTTAATAAATGATTGTTATTCACTCATAAAACTCCATGTTTCATTGCTAGATGATGATTTTTGAAGAATTATTCAGTGGCATAATATCTTTGATGGCTGGTTGTCGCCACCTGTTGGCTAAATAATGTAATTGCTGCCTACAACTTTCACTTTTGAGTCAAGTTAAATGCATATGACGGTGATTTAAATCTTTACCATAAACATCAGTGCTTTTATCTAAACTATAAGCTGTTATCCCATTACTTCTGTGTTATTTGACTGTTTGTAACTTCATAAATAACTCAACAGACTAAAGAAGAAATCTTTTAAGTTTATTAAACATATACAGATCACCATCATTTATAATTTATGTTGCGTGGGTGTTGAGATCCCGATCTTTTAATGATTGATCGTGCAGCTTACACTGAACGCATTAATGCAGGCTAAACAAGTAGTGACAGAAAACCCCTTTGATGAAACCCACCACATCCCGAAAAACCCACCGTCATCATTATATTTTACAGGAAAGCCTATATGCTTTCATAACGTGACTTGAATGACGCGAGAGGCGATCTCTCTGCAATCGTTACAAATTTAGGATTAATCTGCAAGTAAAAAAAATGATTAATCCGCATGTCACGTGTTCCGAACCATGGGTTGTGATCCGTACGGATCAAACGTGATCAGTTACACCCCTATTTAATAATAACTGTAACATTTATCTACAACAATACTTTCTTCACTACTATACTAAAGGATGTTTTATAGTCTTGTTGTTTTATATTTTAATGCCTCACCACTATATTTTGCCCCGAGAGCCAGCAGCAGTCGGAGGGGAAAGACTTTAGCCCAGGGAACCTCCAGCTTCTGAATCAAAACACCACAGAGAAAGGAGACCTGTGGCAGAGCGAGACCCTCCAGTGGCTGAAAGGTTGCAGTGAAGAACAGGACGCCCCCGTGGTCTTTACTGCCCAGGAAACTGTCAGTGAACGTCACATTGCCAAGATGCTCGATGAACTTCCCTGCGGCAGGAAAAAACAAATAAACTACAAAAACACTGCTCATTTACATCCTGAATGTTGTTTTGCTCTTTTGTGTGAGAGATAACATATCTTTACCTCAGAACTAAATATATTTGTGAGTAAAAATCTACAGGCGTTAGACAATGAAATTGAAACACTTGCCAATTTAGTATTAGAGGTTTTATGGCTAAATCTGACCAGCCTAGTGGCCAATCTTCATTGATTGCACATTCCACCAGTAAGAGCAGAGTGTGAAGGTTTAATTAGCAGAGTAATAGCACAGTTTTGCTTAAAATATTGCAATGCACACAACATTATGAGTGACATATGAGAGTTCAAAGGAGGACAAATTGTTGGTGCGCGTCTCACTGGCGCATCTGTGACCAAGACAGCAAGTCTGTGTAATGTATCAAGAACCACAGTATCCAGAGTAATGTCAGCAAACCACCAAGAAGAAGAACCCCATCCAACAGGAGTAACAGAGATGTCCGGGTGCTAACCCAGATTGTATCCAAAAACATAAAACCACAGCTGCCCAACTCACTGCAGAATTAAATGTGCACCTCAACTCTCCTGTTTCCACCAAAACTGTTCGTTGGGAGCTCCACAGGGTCAATATACATGGCCAGGCTGCTATAGCCAAACCTTTGGTCATTCGTACCAATGCCAAACGTTGGTTTCAATGGTGCCAGCAGTGAAAATCTTGGGCTGTGGACAATGTGAAACATGTATTGTCCTCTGATGAGTCCAACTTCACTGTCTTTCCCACATCTGGGAGAGTTACGGTGTGGAGAAGCCCCGAAGAAGCATACCACCCAGACTGTTGCATGCTTAGAGTGAAGCATGGGGGTGGATCAGTGATGGTTTGGGCTGCAATATCATGGCATTCCCTATAGGCCCAATACCTGTGCTCGATGGGCGCTGGGTCACTGCCAAGGACTACCCAACCATTCTGGAGGACCATGTGCAGCCAATGGGTCAAACATTGTATTGTGTAGGTGGTGCGGTGTGTCAGAATGTTAATGCACCAATACACACAGCAAGACTGGTGAAAGAGAGGTTTGATGAACTTGAACGTGAAGTTGAACATCTCCCATAGCCCGCACAGTCACCTGACTAAATATTATTGAGCCACTTTGGGGTGTTTTGGAGGAGCGAGTCAGGAAACATTTACCTCCACCAGCATCGCGTAGTGACCTGGCCACTATTCAGCAAGAAGGATGGCTCAAAATCCCTCTGGCCACTGTGCAGGTCTTGTATCGCTCATTCCCAAGATAAATTGAAGCTGTATTGGCCGCAAATGGAGGCCCTAGAATAATCTGTTACTAATTGAAACAACCTTTTTTTCTCCTCTCTTTTTTGTTTCGTATTGGGCTTTTTTGTTGTTGTTGTTATTATTGCTTTCTTTTAAATTGAAAACAAAGATGTAAATATGATTGTGATGTATTACATTGCCACTTTTTGTTACATCTCAATAAAAATACTGTAAAAAAAATTGTGTTGTTTCAACTTATTTTATACAAGTAGTTTGAACAAACAGCAAACAAAATTTGTTGAGTGTGTCTTGTCTTCCCATAAACAGGTTTAAAAAGACTTTTGGGTGACATACCTTTTTGTGCATCCTGGTATATGCTAACATACAGGTTGAATACGTCTCTAGGCAGGCTGTTTTCCTCTGGGAGACACTCAATTATAAACACCAGCTCCTTCTGTCCAACTCCCTGCAGACCATTAGAGCTCAGACACCAGCACCTCTTCCCACAATCTACGGCACAAACAGACAGACAGCAATGATGTTTTTTCAAAAGAACTAAATGAACACGACTACACATTTCAGATCACATTACTGTAACGAACATACATGTGACGATCTTGACGTTCACCAATAAATTAGCATTGAGCACAAAGGTCAGAGGTTGTGGACCTCCTTCCTCCAACAGCAGCAATATTTGGCAAGCAGCAGGACGTTCCTCAACCAATAAATCTGTAATGAAATGAAAGGATAAATAATTAAACATCACGGAAAAAAGTAACAAACCATTAAGAATCATCATCAGACTGGATTCTCTCACTGCACTGTTGTGCGGTCACAAAATGACACTCAAAACAGCAGTAGCTCCAGTTAAAGAAATGAATAAAAATATAATAAACAGATAGTTTTATACAGAGATTATTATTGTCATCGATGATCGAACATGCTAATCACATTTGTCATTTTGTTTTGATTCTTATGAAATATATTATATTAAGTGATTAAAGATTACATTTCCAAGTCCCTATGAAACTAAAAGTTTTTTTAATGTTAGTATCAGTATGTTAGTCTTAAAGATATCTATAAGCTAGTGTGCTCTCGTCAATATTTGACAAGAAACTAAAGTATGAGGTGACGTCAAAAACAAAACAAAACGTTCGTCCATTTTGGAGGAAGCTTTGGATGTTTATATGAGTTTCATATTTTCTGAACATGAATTGTGTCGGTTTGCTGCCGAGTGTGACGTGGCTGGGATGAGAATCAGCACCTCCAAGTCCGAGGCCATGGTGCTCCACCGGAAGAAGGTAGTTTGCCATCTCCAGGTTGGAAGAAAGTCCTTACCCCAGGTGGAGGAGTTCAAGTATCTTGGGGTTTTGTTCACGAGTGAGGGAAGGATGGAATGTGAGATTGACAGGCGGATTGGTGCATCGGCAGCAGTAATGCAGTTGATGTACCGGTCCGTTGTGGTAAAGAAGGAGCTGAGCCGAAAGGCAAAGCTCTCGATTTACCGGTCAATCTACGTTTTTACTCTCACCTATGGTCATGAGCTTTGGGTCATGACCGAAAGGACAAGATCTCGGATACAGGCGGCCGAAATGAGTTTCCTTCGCAGGGTGGCAGGGCGCACCCTTATAGATAGGGTGAGGAACTCTGTCACCTGGGAGGAGCTCGGAGTAGAGCCGCTGCTCCTCCACATCGAGAAAAGTGGCTCGGGCATCTGTTTCGGATGCCTCCTGGACGCCTACCTAGGGAGGTGTTTCAGGCATGTCCCACCGGAAAGAGGCCTCGGGGAAGACCCAGGACACACTGGAGAGACTATGTCTCTCGGCTGGCCTGGGAACGCCTCGGGATCCCCCCGGAGGAGCTGGAGGAAGTGTCTGGGGAGAGGGAAGTCTGGTGTTCTCTCCTAAGACGACTGACCCTGCGACCCGGCCACGGAAAAGCGGTTGAAAATGAATGAATGAATGAATTGTGTCACTGTTTTGGAGTGCACTAGCTTATAGATATCCTTAAAACTAACAGACATCTAAAAAAATAACTTAATTTTAATTTCACAAGACCTTTAAACAAAAACATAGAAACTCCAATTCTGGTTGAAATATAAAGTTGTAAAGATGCAAACATACAGCAGAACAAATGTAGGTTAAGAACAAGGTCATAATAGTTTTGGACTTTTCATTAGTTTTACTAATAACCTATTAGTTATAAGTTTGACTTTTTGTTTTCAAATTCAGTTAGTTTTAATTCGTTTTCAAAAGGTAGATTTACTCGTTTTTATTAGTCTTTATATTTAGAAATTGCTTGGTTTTAGTTTCGCTTTTGTTCGTTTCAGTGTTACGTTTTATTGTTGTTGTTTTTTATTACAATATTTGTTAGGTGCAAGATCCAAAACCATCAAAATAAATAATAGCAACTCAACTAAAGATACATTTTTGAGGATACATTCAGAGGACAAATGAACACAACCATCAACCCATCCTCAAATTCAAATACAACAGCCCACAAGATAGCAGACCTAAGTACGATATGTGTGCAAGGCCTCTTCTGGGGTTAGATACACACAGTAGTGATGGCAAGTTCAGATCTTTTCCGCAAAGCAGATCTTTCGTGACAATCCTACCATGTTTGGACTTAGCATATCAAAAATATGTAGTCAGCAATCATAATTTCAGTCATGTTATGAATGTTAAAACATCATCATGATCTGAAAAATTTCTTACAATTAAGTTTTGCAACCCAGCTGAAGCATGATTTATTTATTTAAATTCCATTACGATTTTCTGCTATGAAATAAACTTACGTTTTGCAAGATCCTCTCATTTAAGTCCTCGGTTTCAGTCACAGCAGGCTGTCATGAACTGTTTCTGTTCGATTCACCATCTGCCGAATCACGCATGCGCAGTATTATCGGTTCACCGCTTCTCAAATCTGATCTCTTTGTACTGTTCTAGTAACTGAATAACTCTGTATATTGGTTTATTTCGAGTCAGAGGGGGTATCAGGCATGTTAAAAAGTAAGTTGTTTGTGGATAAGTGCTTATTGGAGACGAGAATCGTTTTAAATGATTCAGTTCGATTTAGTGAACAAGTTCAACCGGTTTACTTAGAAGATCCAGTTAAAAAGAACGATTCGTTCACGATCGCGATCACTAATACAGAAATAAAACACATTATTGGGCACAAATGTGTTAAATTAATACTTTTACGTGTCTGCTCGGGTCATATTTAATGTTGTCACCATGCTGCTGTAATGTTCAGTGGTTGTTTTTGTCGCGGGAGCAACAGCGAGGACTGACTAGAGGAGGACCGGCTTGATCTAGGATTACAGAATCTGAAGTGCCGTACGGATCAAACACCTGGAGTAAAGCTGGCAGCGCTAAGCAAATAGATTTACTTCTAAAAGACTTAAGTCCCGGTCAGATCACGCAAATTTGTCACGATTTCCTTGACGTAGGGTGTCGTGGGGATTCGTAAACGACAAATGGGCGTCATGACACAAGATTCAATCGTTTCTTCCCATGTAATGTGGCATAGTTCACGACAACCGATACCATGCCTGCGACGCCTCACGACACCATGAAGAAGATTTTCATTTTCTAAACTTATGTAAAGACACATTTAAATGTGTGAGTGGAGGGCCATATGAATCTGCCATTATATGTCTTTGAAAACAGGTGATAGGTTAGGCCAAAGGGGTCATAAAAGAGCATGAGAGAGGACTTGGGCATTCAATGAAAACCATCTGTGTCAGAAAAGCATGAAATGTATACAACATATGTTGAAACTGTCATATATGGTTGAAAAGACACATACTGTATGGTAAAGGAGGGTCCTGTTTAGATGCCTGAAAACAAGCACTACTAATGATTGCCAAATTTCAATTATATGTGGTAAAAGTGATGAATACATTAGATCTATACATTATAAAGGCCAACAAGAAGAGGGGGCTTTAAATTGGGGTCGTAAAGGAGTTGGAGCTGGCAGAGGCCTGTTGAACCAGGAACCAGCTGTGAAAACACAAAGGTGGGAGGAAGCAAGGATAAAGGATCCAGCAAATTTGAGGGACAGCGGATTTGACCTGGGGAGAGACTGAGATGGGTTTGCTCCAGGCTGTCTCTGCTTTGTTGGAAAATATTCCAATAAAGTATATTCTTCTGATATTCATAACCTCCAGACTAAGTTTGATTCATTAAGAGAAAAGTTAGAAACCACAACAACCATCGCAGAAAGCCTAGCATGTTTAATTTTTTCTCCTTCACGATGAGTTCTGTCCTGTGGGTGACACTGTGCAATAGGAGCACATAACTTCTTGGTTATATCAGTGTGTTCTGCCGTTAATGCGCCTGTCATGTAATCAAAAAATAGGCTGCATGGGTGGGTCATAACATCAATCATTGGTTATGTAAACTTTAACTACCTTTTCTAAAATATTAAGGTGTTTTAAGCAATTTTATCTGACAGACTGGCACAAATATGCAGACATCTTTATTCTCACATTTCTCACATCTTTTAACTCATGCTCACAACGGGTTTCTGAGTTCCTTTATCCTTCCAACAGAGTTCTTCCGAGGTAATCTGGGAACATGTTCAGTGCCGCGAATACATCGCATACAATTGAATACAAAAGATACATTCAAATTAAGTTAAAAGTTATAGCAAACGAAATTAGTTTCAAAAAGAATTTTTTTTCCAGGAAAAATATACAAAGTATATTTTTGTTTGTGCCCCTCCACTACTCAATTATACGGGTGGATGATTTGTTTTGCTCTGAGGAAAATAAGGATTTAATGAATGCTTCAGTGTGATTGTATTACAAATCTCAGTTATATATTTGCTAATGAGGGGCAGCACGGTGGCGCAGTGGGTCGCACAATCGCCTCACAGCAAGAAGGTCGCTGGTTCGAGCCCCCGGCTGGGTCAGTTGGCGTTTCTGTGTGGAGTTTGCATGTTCTTCTGGTTTCCCCCACAAGTCCAAAGACATGCGGTATAGGTGAATTGGGTAAGCTAAATTGTCCGTAGTGTGTGTGAATGAGTGTGTGTGTATGGATGTTTCCCAGTGATGGGTTGCAGCTGGAAGGGCATCCGCTGCATAAAACATGTGCTGGATAAGTTGGCGGTTCATTCCGCTGTGGCGACCCCAGATTAATAAAGGGACTAAGCCGAAAAGAAAATGAATGAATGAATATTTGCAAATGTTTAATATGTTATTATTTTAAAGATTATGTCTTGAGCATCTGATATTTTCCTTGCTGCTGCTTATTCGCTTTTATTTTCTCGTCTCACTAGGGGCAAGTTCAGGGAGTGTTTAATAAGAAACCCGTGGCAGGAAAATATACATTTAGATTTCAAAGAAAATATCTGAATATTAAAAAGGAATCAGAAGTTTGATCCTATCCATGTCACAACGAATGCCCTTAAAAATTGTAGTATGCAGTTATTAGTTGTAATAACTATATTACATAGATAGTTATTAGTGATAGATAGTTATTAGTTGTAGTTTATAAATTGTATGTAGTTATTAGTTGTCAGCAAGCATCAGTGTTTACTGAGATTAAAATAAGATTAAAAAACAATTGAAATTGAGATAAGAAATATTGTTATGGCAACACTTGTGACTGCTTTGGGGAAATAACGCTGGTGATAGACATCATGGGATGACTGATCGTGAAGGAACCTGTAGTCTGGCACATTTGTTACCCACGACAAGTCAAGATTTTATCAAAACTATTTTTTTAAATTGCATAATCTGACATAGTGACTTTCGTAACCGACAATAAAAATCGAGTGATCTGACAGGGGCTTTACATTCATTCATTCATTTTCATTTCGGCTTAGTCACTTTATTAATCTGGGGTCGCCACAGCGGAATGAACCGCCAACTTATCCAGCACATGTTTCACGCAGCGGATGCCCTTCCAGCTGCAACCCATCTCTGGGAAACATCCATACACACCCATTCACACTCATACACCACGGACAATTTAGCTTACCCAATTCACCTATACTGCATATCTTTGGACTTGTGGGGGAAACCGGAGCACCTGGAGGAAACCCACGCCAACACGGGGAGAACATGCAAACTCCACACAGAAACGTCAACTGACCCAGCCGAGGCTCGAACCAGCGACCTTCTTGCTGTGAGGCAAACGTGCTACCCACTGCGCCACCGTGAGGCCCCTAGGGGCTTTACAGTATGTATTAAATACATTTACAAAGACGAAAACGAAGGACGTTTTTGCTATAATTTTAGTTAAAGTTTGTTTTGTATATACACAATACAGGTTCAGTTTGTTCTAGTTTTGTTTTTATTTTTATTTCAGTGAATGAAAATGTTTTTCCAATTATAGTTTTTGTTTTTTCGTTCAGTTTCGTTAATTATAACAACATTGGTTAAGAATAATTTTGGAACCGGAATCGCAACTCCCAGAACTGTGAAGTCCCTAAAGATTATACAAAATGTTTTTTATGGTGACCTAAAAAGCCATTACCCCCTTCTTCCTCCTCTCCGGTGATAATGAGAAGTGGCGGCAGACCGTCGTCATCCTCGGGCACCAGACTGGCATCTCTCTGCACACAGTTGCCCACGCCACAGAGCAGGCCGTAGTCCCATGGGCCTCTGACGGGCGGACGGCTCGCCTCCACAGGGCTGTCAGATCTGCCTCCGACACTCTCCTCCCGCTCATCAGGAAACTTATCGTCAGGCTGAAAAGGCAGCAAATCAATGGAGGACTTCAATTGTCATTATCAGTTATCTGCAGCATCGGTTAAGAGGATTTAGCCGTCTCACCGCCGGCGGGTCTGGCGTTACTGGGCTCGACTCCTGAGAAGATCTTCGGGTTTGCACAGAGAGTTTGGTCGTGTCGGCTACCTCCCCGTTCGGCAGGATGCCATCTGCAAACCACACATGCTTCTGCTCGCGTGGAAAACCTACAGCAACAAAAAAAAAAAAGAAAAAAACAACAGCTTCATAAGGATCAGGCTTCAAATGGAGTACTAAATAAAGTTAGCTTGAACTCTGGAATGATGTGGAGGGACTACTACTACATCTAAATACCCACTTGTTTAAATCAAAATGAACCATATTGCTTTTGTTAGCTCACATTGCTAGTTTTGTGGTGAACAATTCATCTGTGCATGTCATTAAGAAAAATTTTTTTTGCCGTTGTAATCTTTAATTAAAATGCACTTCCTGTTTGTTTTCAGTTAAATTCTCAGATTACGTCTGTCTGAGGTAGTGGGCGTGGCTAACAAACTTAACCACGCCCCTCCAGCTGTCAGTTTTGACAACAAACAGAAATGGCGAGGAGGAAGAGTCTGTTAAGTTGTAATCAAACGGAAAAAAAATGATAGAGTGAGACAAACGAATTGACAAGTTTATGACCCGTCCCACCCCTAGTTTCTATTATATCGCTATACTTCGACATGACTGCAAGACGTACAGCTTATTATGCATAAATCAAGTACCACATATGCTGCTCTGACTAAATGAAAACAAATGACTAAATGACTACTTTCTCTCATAATAAGTGCAACTTATCTCTCATTAACCGTAGCAAAACAGGATAAAAAAAGAGAAAACTTTATACCAATGGCTACCTTTAGAGCCTCTGAAATGTCTTAGTTGTCAAGCAGAAAACAAAACATCTCTGTGTCAGTCTTTAACCCTTTCAGCTTTCTGTGTTAGCATCACTACCACCTCTCAAAAGCTAGATTTGTATAGTGCAATTTGACATGCTTTTTTTTTTTACAGCACATCGTGTTCTGCATCCTGATTGGCTGTAGACCATTGTCAATCAATCTCCTCCATGTCTCCTGTACTTAAAAGAATGCGTTCAGCTTGCCAAATTAACACAAATCTTCAACCGCAAGCAGTGTGACTTCCAACAAGGATGCAAAAAGGGTTGTACCTGTCCACAGCAAGACCCTCGTAAAGGGGGTCGCACACCAGATGCGCCGCACCAAGCACCATGCATTTTAGAATTGTAAACATAGGTTTATATCAGGGTACGCCCCCCCGTGCCGCAATTCTGTCTGCGGTGACTGCGGTGCCCAGCTACGAATCAGGACACTGTCTATATTTCTGCCACGCCACAGAGCGTCATCTGAATGATTTCATTTTAAATAACATGCGAATGTGTGCGTATGAGGTGTGTTACTTCCAACTGTCATGTGCGCGGCGCATCCGGTGTGTGACCCCCTTAAGGATGGAATCTGCTTTAGTTTTTGTTTTAAACTTTGAGAGTGTTTAAACAAGAGAGAAAAGTGTGAAAATGTAATGCCTGTCTGAGAAAAGTGTGTAGTGAGGGGTTTCACAGCCTTAAAACATCTATAATATTTGTAAAAAAATGAAGCTGACTACTTTGCGGATTTTGCATATTGCGGGTTATTTTTAAAACGTAACTCCCGCGATTAACGAGGGACTACTGTATATATACATTAGGGGTGTGACGAGATCTCGGGCTATGAGATCTTGCAAGACTAAATCGCAACAGTAAAAAAAGGTGTCTCGTGAATTGTGATGTTATGATAGAGCATGAGGGTGAATTTAGCACTCAAGATTGGAGGCAGGATTGGATTTGAACCGCAAATCAAGTGCTTTGCACACACCTGGCAACCCGGGCTTGCCCTGAGGTTGCGCGTCACTCGTTTGCTTGGGTGGGTGTGACGTAACCGCTTTTTTCGCGAGTTCAAAAGCAAAGGCTGCTACAACTGCCACCACACAAATTAACCATGTGATGGAATAACCCTTTAGATATGCTTAAAGTCATAAACATCGTCAACACAAATCGAATTAAAGACATGAAATTTTCCCATTTTACTCGCATTATTGAAGTGCAGTACAGACATCTAAATTCCATAACCAAGCTATTACCGTCGTGTAGGACTTTTAGCCGCATTTTGTGACAGAAAAAGCCCTCTACAGTGCACACGGCTGTTTGACACTATTCTCTTCATCTACCGGTAAAGCACCACACACACAGTTTATAGAAAAATATTTTGCAGTGTTTGCATGTCCTTTATGGCATAATTCATTAAAATAGTAGTACAATATTATTCATTACAAGTTCATTTAAAGAGCCCTTATTATGGGTTTTTGAAAATGCCCGTCCATGCAGTAACACAGGACTAACTAAAGTGAATGAAAACATCCAGCTGAGGTTTAAATCTGAAAGTGCACTGTGTTTAAAACTATTGATTCTTTAGCGAAATAGTTGACTCAGAGTCGCATAAATGAATCGAGTTGGGTTCGGATCTTTTGTCGACACGGTACATCACCAAATATGTAGTTCCAGATCTGGTAAAATGTGAACGCGCATTTCCCTTCAGACACTAGCAGAGCTGAGACTGATCATGACGCGAAGATGACGATCACTGACAGATGGAGATTCGGCTGTGGGGAATAAAGGGTTAAAGTTCATTTTCGCAACAATACCTAGTGCTGTGTTTGCTCCTGTCATTTTTCAGATTTTTGATACAATAACCTACGCTGCGACGCAGGATTTGCTATTAAAGGAAGGAGCATTGTGTATGGGACTTTGTCAG
>CAIGQW010053047.1:736556-756317 GCA_903798125.1 Danio choprae | reverse complement strand
GCAGCGCAACTATTTTCAACATCCGTCGATAATAATAAGAAATGTTCAGCACATTAGAATGATGTCTGAGAGATCATGCCACACTAAAAACTGGAGTAATGATGCTGAAAAGTCACAAGAATAAGTCAGATATATAAATTAAATACGTTCACATAGAAAACAACTGTATGAAGCTGCAATAACATTTCACAGTTTTAGTTTGTACCATATTTCTGATCAAATAAATTCAGCCTTGATGAGGAAAAGAGACTCTTAAAAACACCACATTGGTCACACTTTACAATAAGGTTTCATTAGTTAATGTATTTACTAACATGAACTAAGAATTAACGATAGTTGTAGAGCATTTATTAGTTCGACATTTACTTATGGATTATTAAAATCAAAATGCATGCTTGTTAACATTAGTTAACACACCACGAATTAACAATAACACCTTTACTTTCGTTATCTAAAATTAATAAAGATGAATAAATACTGTAATGTATTGTTCATTATTTGCTCATGTTAGTAAACGCATCGACTAACATTAACTAACACAACCTTACCGTAAAGTGTCGCAAAAATACTTTTGAATGCATTATTACTACTGATCAAAACACTGACCTGTGGTAAAACAAGCAGGGCTCAACGTCCAGCATAGCGACCTCTTTCAGCTGAGTCATAATAAATCAAAAACACCATCATGTGTTTACAACCCCACCACCACCACCACTACCACCATCTTGGTCAGTCAATCACAGCAAGTGAAGCCACTGAACCAGAGTCCAGAAACAGGACGTCCAGTCCGGTGTGCTGACAGACGCCTCCTCCAGTGCATTACGTTGATTAAGGCTCATAGACGGCTCATCGACCTGATTACACTGGCACTGCCTGTGACACCTGCAAACATGTCAGCCAGAAGCGCCAATCGCTGAAATATGCTGGCTCACCGCGAACACAACTACGACAACATGGACAGATGGCCACTGAGAAGCCAAGGATCGCCGGGACGTATCGTGAACACTCAGTATTTGGAAACTCACACCAGATTTAATAAGTCAGTATTTGTAAATAAACACCCGAACTAACGAAAAGACTCCCCTCCCCCGCTCAAAAAAAGTTATAGATTTGAATTTAGCTAAGGATATTGGAATCTTACCTCATCCCAGTTCAACTCCAACCCGAAAGCGCTTTAATCACGGGTCGCATGTTAGTCTCCGAGCGGTGGAGGAGGAAGTGTCCTCCGATAAGCCAGAGCACAGAGTCTGTGAGTGACTGGGATAGAGGGCACATCCTTGAGCCTCTCTCATCCCGGACGGGGCGCAGCTCACTTCCGCAACCTTCACGCTGAGTTCTCGTCTCGTTTCGGGGTCCAGTCCCTGCCGATGATGTCTGTGCCTCAATGCTCAGTCCATCACACAAAACGAGGCGAGGTCGTATTTAATGGCTGCCCTGGGCTGAGAGTGGTGACAAACCCTCCTATCCTGAAATGTGTGTGTGTGTGTGTGTGTGTGTGTGTGTGTGTGTGTGTCTAACTCGATTCCTCCTCAACCCGGAGAGTGAATGAGAGAACGAGAGAGATAGAGAGAGAGTGTCACGTATACTGCACCAGGTGGGTTCAGTACCACACAAACACACACACACACACTCAAGGACATGCACCAGTGCCCTGGCTCCACCCAGCCCTGCACCAAACCCTGCGAGAGCTGGCTGGCGACTCACAGCACTGACGCTTCTGTGATGAATGTCCTTTTTAATGTGCAAATGGACGGCACGCTCGGCCACACACCGTGTGCCAACTGCTTTTTATAGACTGCCAATGCAGGACAAAAAAAAAAAAAGCCTTGATCTTCTCCATCAAATCAGCCCTTGAACAATAAAAGTGCTTCAACTTAAAAAATAAAAAGTTGGATGAACAGTTAAAGGGTGTTTTCAAAAAGGATGCGCGGGCTCCACTAGAGCCAGTGTTATTGCTATTAACTAATGAAAATGACATCAAATATGTTAGATGATAAACATTTAACATTTATGAAGTGCTAAAAGCTCTGTATTCTTGCTCTGTCTCCAATGGAACTTATAATAGGAAAGACAAACATTTTGTATTTTGGTTTTCTTCAAGTTAGAAGACCTATTATTGCGTTATGCTGGAAACACATAGATGCTCCAACAACAAAAAAGAGATATTGAACTGTATTGGACTGGAGAGACTAACTTATGTCATCAATGGCAAGCAAAAGGACTTTGACCATCTTTGGAAACCATATATGAATATTATACCCATTATGTGTGTGTGTAAACATGTATTTTTAATCTTTATTGTATTATTGTTGTTTTTGTTATTTTATCACTATTTTTTAATGTCTCAATTCATCATTATTTTTATCATCTATTTATTTGCTAAGTTTTATTTAGATTTTTAGTTTGTATGTAAATTAAATGACTTAAATATTGCTGAAAACCTAAATATACACTACCTGACAAAAGTCTTGTCGCTTATCCAGGTTTTAGAAACAACAAATAATAGCTTGTCTTCTAGTTGATCATTTGGTATCAGAAGTGGCTTATATGAAAGGCAAAGGCCTCTAGATTACGCTTATTTTACCTAAATAAAATATGATCATTCCTTGCTTTTTAATTATTTAATTAGGACAGGAAGGTCTGACTTTGTTTAGACAAAAGTCTTGTCACTTAACAAAAATAATGTCCAGTATTGAATATAAAGTCATGGTGCAGTGGAAAGAGAATTGATATTGTGTATGACTCCCATGAGCTTGGAGGACTGCATCCACACATCTCTGCAATCACTCAAATCACTTATTAATAAACTCATCTGGAATGGCAAAGAAAGTGTTCTTGCAGGACTCCCAGAGTTCATCAAGATTCTTTGGATTCATCTTCAATGCCTCCTCCTTCATCTTACCCCAGACATGCTCAATAATGTTCATGTCTGGTGACTGGGCTGGCCAATCCTGGAGCACCTTGACGTTCTTTGCTTTCAGGATTTTCTTTGCTGCAGATCTCTCGCACGCCCCCATACTGAATGTAACCCCAAACAATGATTTTTCCTTCACCAAACTTGACTGAGTTCTGTGAGAATCTTGCGTCCATGCGGGTTCCAGTAGGTCTTCTGCAGTATTTGTGATGATCGGGATGCAGTTCAACAGATGATTCATGAGAAAAATCTACCTTCTGCCACTTTTCCAAATGATCAACTAGAAGTCAAGTTATTATTTGTTGTTTTTACAACTGGGATCGACGACAAGACTTTTGTCACGTAGTGTATATATATATATATATAGTCAAGCACGAAGTTAGTCATACCCCAATTTCGGGCTTGATTGTATATTAAAAAAAATTGACAAATACATATTGAAATTCTACAGCATCAAAAACGTAAGCAATATAATTCACAAAAAAATCTATATGTAAAATAAATAAATATAAATAATACTCAAATAAAACTCAGTGTTATTGCAAAGGTATTGCATTACATAATAATCAATATCACATCTCATTAAAATAATAAAAAGTATGCAACATTTTGCGCCTGTGAAGGTCAAGAAAGAATGGTTATAAATAACTTAAAAGGAGATTTTACTGCTGGCTAGATGGGCTTTTAAAAAAGCATGGCTGTCTGTGCAGAAGAAACATGAACAACATTGGTTCTGCATGACTGGGTAAAACACAGAAAAGAGCTCTGATGATGATCACTTTTGCCAAGAAGTGCACAACACAAATAACGTCCTTTCGATTTTTGATCCATTGACAAGTATAAAGTATAAGTAGTTATAAAGCCTTTAAAAGTCCTGTGAAGTGTTTTGAAATGTGCTTTAATTATTTGATGTTTAACGTAATCTCACCTGAAACATGAAGAGAGGGTGTGGCATAGAGTAGCTCCTCCCCTTTAAAAAAACAGCCAATAGCGTTTTGTTTTATCACAGCTCTGCCACTTTGAGTGGTTGAGCTCAAACTAATCAAATGACCAGCAAATGAGAAGCGTTTTGAAGGAGGCGGGGCATGTCAGATACTATAGAGCATTTGATTGGCCGAGATTTGATGATAAACTTAAGCATGAGGTGACGTGGAAAAAAAAAACGTTGATTAATTAAGTCGGAATTGTTAAACTACAAGCTTTTACTGTTTTTTATCTTCTAAATGCAATTTTTGTCACTGTTTTGAAACTCTAGTTTAAAGATATCCATAATACTAACATCTAAAAAACGTTATTTTAATTTCACGGGACCTTTAAGTGAAGCTTTTAACTAAATGCGCAAAAACAACAACAACAACAACAACAACAACAACAACAACAACCTTTCACAATTGATCAACTTTTTTGTTTTGCTTCATACACCAATCACACTTTTCATTTCAAATAAACCTGAGACGACTATTTGAATTTAAAATAGTAATTGCAGAAAACCCAGAAGAAAATAAACATGTTAAGGGCTATTCAGACTAGTGTTGTCACGATACTGACTACGATACCAATTGGTACTGAAATTTTCATAACGTCCATTTCCCGCTAACATTTCAGCACGTTCTTAAACAGCGCTGATTTGCCATTGTGTTCACGTGCTCAACAGAAATTACTGTGATTGGCCGTGAAGGTCATCAGTTCACTGAACTCACCGCTGTTTACTGAGTGTAACAACAGATACAGGGACACTGGAGCATTTTAAAGCCGTGAAGATCAGTCGATTCATCAGCGGATCGCTCGTATATCAGCTTATAAACGGACCAGTTGATCTTCGCAGCTTTGCGAAGTTCGGTGAACTGATGACCTTCACTGCCAATCACAGTCATTTCTGTTAAGCACGTGAACACAACGGCAAATCAGCGCTGTTTAAGAACGTGCTCAAATGTTAGCGGGAAATGGACGTTTTAAAAAATTCAGTACTGATTGGTATTGAATTCCAGTATCGTGACAACACTAATTCAGAGCAAATGTATAAATAACTAGTCTAATATCATCCACACACTGACTGGAATGCAAATTAAACAATGAAACGTCTTTTAAAGAGTGATTGGGCCTACAACAGATGCAGTAGTCACTGACTAATCACCGGCAGTAAACTCATGCTCTATTACAATTGATGAACTCCAAACGGTGGCACTTCTTACTGACACAAACAACAACTGAGGGCTATTCAGACTGTGATTAACCTCCAGCTTACCGTTGTTGTAGCATTTTAACAAAAGGTAAATGAAAGTTTCACATTTGTAATTTGAAAGCAGGGCTGGCACCGTTTCTAACCCCAGGACATGAACCCATGCTTCTTAGCAAGCTTAACAACACTTTTCACTAGGGGTTATACATTAAATCCCTACTCTGGAGTGAAGAAGAAACCATTTCATTCTTTTTATAGCCTGAGAAGTCCATTCAGGAAAAAACTCAAGACACTATATATCACATAAATATGAAATGTTTAAAAGAACACTCCACTTTTATAGGCTAATTTGACTACTACGGTTGAGATTTATCATTTTTGAATCTATTCAGCTGAACTACGGGTCTGGCAGGAGCACTTGTAGCTTAGCTTAGCATAAATCATTGAATCGGATTAGACCATTAGCATCTTGCTCACAAATAAAAAAAAAAAAAATTAGATAATTTTCCTATTTAAATCTTGACTCTTTTGTAGTTACATCACATACCAAGACAGAAAATGAAATGTTGCCGTTTACTAGGCCGATGTGTACGGGAACTATAATCTCATTCTGGCGTATGGCTAAAGGAAACCTAAAGCACTTCACATCAGGCAGTTGTTTTGGATTTCTAAACGTGTTGCACATGCAAATTCCCCTAGTTCTGCCAGACTTGGCTGTAAGTCGTGCATCTTCCGATGCGAAGCAACCCGCGAAGTTACCAAAAAATGTGTGTGCTCCAACAGCCAAAATGATGTCGCGCACACCCAAAGCAAACTTCCTCAAACACAGCAATGACGTCACATTTGCCGCACGCACCCAAGCGAACTTGCAGATTTGTCGATTATAAACCTGCCTTAACGCAACTCTGTTAGCTAGCTGGGAACAAGCGTTGTGTAATATAATAGTTCCTAGCCATATCAGGCTAGAAAATAGCAACTTTTCCTTTTTCGGCGGTCTTAGCACACAATGTAACAGAAAATTTAAGCTTTAAACAGAAAAATTATCAAAACTTTTTTGAAATTTTTGAGCAAGATGCTAATGGTCTAATCCGATTCAATGAAGTATGCTAAGCTAAGCTAAAAGTGCTCCCACCAGACCCGGAGATTGGCTGAATGGTATAAAAAGCAAATAACTTATCTGTTTAATTCTAGGGGAGTTGTAGAATGAGCCTATTTCCAAAATAAGTAGAGAGTTCTTTTAATATGTGGAGGTGCAAGCATATTTGAGCATGTCATTTCATGGTTCCTAGCCATATCATGCTAGAAAATTGCATCTTTTCATTTTCCATTGGTTTTATTACACAATGTAAATACAAAAGTGATTTTTTTTTTAATTTTTAAGCTAGATGCTAATGGTCTAATCTGATTCAATGGACTATGCTAAGCTAAGCTAAAAGTGCTACTGCCAGACCCAGAGATTGGCTAAATGGATTCAGAAATAGAAAAAGTCATCGGTTTAACTAAAGGTGACTTGTAAAATGAGCCTATTTCCAAAAAAAAGGTGTAGTGTTCCTTTGATATGTGGATGTGCAATGCTAGAGCTTTTATGTAAATGGGTCGAGTGCTGTATTTGTCCAATCAAAGACAGTGACACTGCAAATATGCAAATAAGCACATTAAGGATTTAGGTTTATAAAGCACGACACTTCGGCACATGAATACACAGAATTAATTGTTAACCACAAGTAAACTATGAGAGTTTCTGGCATTTAGAATGACCGAGGGTTAACCACGTGAAGTGTATAGCTCCCTGTGGGGGCCAATTTCACAAAGTCAGCATAATGAGTCCTTCTGGGTAGCTCTTCCTCAAAACTGTCCATTTTATCAGCCTAATTTGCATCCAGCTAAAAATAAACCAGTTCACGTGACCCATTTCTACGCTGGCATGAACCACTGCCACAGATTCTCTGACCTCTAATGTTGGGTTGTTATGATGAAACTGTTGTGCAGTGCATTATAGATCCTACAAAGACAGCTTAACAGTATATTAACACGCTTTAGCACTCACCTCGCTGTATGGTAACATGGCAGATGACACAAACCCGGGCCTCTTTATCCAGATATTTCAGTCTACATTTGCGATTGCAGCAGCCAGCACAGTAAACCTGCGAAACAGACAACATTATTCACTCAAACGCATGGTAAACGCGGTACTTCATCAAGCATAAACCTGGAGAAAGCTCTCTTGTGTCCTTTAGCCCATTTTATTTATTGGCCCAATATGTCTTCAGAAAAGCATTTCGGTGCAGCAACTCAAGTGGGAAACTATATCAGGGCTAAAAATAGATTCTGCTGATCCGGCAAATCCGCCTCTATATTTAGCACCTCCAGAGAAGAATGAACCATACACTGACGTAACGAAAACAAAAGAGAGCTTCGGACCAATAGATAAAATGAGTAATGTAGCCATCTAAAAGGCAGAGGACTACAGGTTTAAGGCTTTCCTGTTGTTATAAATAGGCAATAGCACAACGGCAGGATTGTGTCACAGGCCTCTGCTCAAAATCAAAGCAGCTGACTGCATGTTAATTCATTGATTCACACTGCGGTTTATTTGCCTTTCACCTCTAAAAGTCAGGGCACAGTCCACTACTAAACAAAGTTACAAAGTCACTTTCAGACCTGAAGTAAAAAACTTTACTAAGGCATTGAGCAGATACTTTATTTATTGCTAAATAAACAAGGTGATCAGGCAACAATGCAAATTAGTTATTTTTTCTAATAGTGGCTGTCCATCTGACTGTACATATTGTACTTATGTGAACACTTAAAGGGGACCTATTGTGTATTGATGTCCCTGGAGTGTGTATATGAAGTTTCAGCTCGAAATACCACACAAATAATGTTTTATAACTCTTTGAAACTGCCCCTTGTGGGCTTTGATCCTAATTGTGCCGTTTGTGTGACTGTCGCTTTAAATTCAAATGAGACTGTGCTCTTTTCAAAAGAGGGAGGAGCTACAAATGCCTGTGTGTCAGCATAGTGGCAGATTCAAAAACACGAATAACGTCCTATGCTCATGAGGGAGAGATTGTCACTAGTGGGCGGGGCTTTGCCCCTCTGATGACACGTACAAAGGGAGAACGTCAATCAAAGTGTTTCTGTTTTTATCAAGTGTGATTATAAGATATAAAATTCATACATTTTTACCATTATAAGCTGGTTATATTCACACACTGCTGCCACACAACTGTGTTTAAACCCCTTATAAAAGTGATTTTTGCATAATAGGTGCCCTTTAATAAATGCACATACAAAATATTCATCTAAAATTGGTTTTAAAAATGTATATGCAAAAAAAAAAAGAGAACAGAAAAGACACTCGTCAATACTCCAGTTTAAAAGCAGTTGAATAAAACATATAAATAAATAAATATATAAATAATTAGATCATTTAAGGTCAAGAAGATTTTTTGGTCCCACTCTGGACTTTACTAGAACATGTTAAGCTGCTTTGACACAATCTACATTGTAAAAAGCGCTATATAAATACACTTGAATTGAATTGAACTTTATATTAAGTGGCCTTAACTACTATGTACTTACCTTAAAATATGAATACAATGTACTTAAAGTGTTCATAATGTATTGCAGAATATTTCTGGTACTCTTAAGGTGGGATACGGGTAAGGTTAGAGACAGGTTTGGTGGAATGGTTAGGTTTGAGGGTGGGTTAAAGTGTAAGGGATGGGTCAACAGTGTAATTATAAATTTAATTACATGCAGGTATTTAACCAAGCCTAAGTACAATGTAAAAACATGTATATACACAATAAGTGCATTGTAACGAATTACTAATTTCAGTGTAAGTACATATTAGCAAAAGTCACTTAATATAAAGTGGGACTGATTTTTTTAATGATGTTGAAATAAGTAATGCTCAAAGGCTGCATTATTTATTTCTTTTTCACAAAAAGTCAAATGTAATACGGAGAACATTGTGTATTGATGCATTGTATTGAACTGAATATTGTACAAAAATACAATTACAAATGCTGAATTATATTATAATGTTTTAGTGTATTTATTATTGTTGAAGGACCTAATAGTTATTATTAGTAGTAGCAGCATCATCATTTTATTACAGCTCATTTATAAAATGCTAATGTATTATAGGCTACATGCAGAAGTGTCATTAAAAACCTTTTTCCCAATTATAGGCACTTCATATGTTCTGATTACTGCTAATGTCACAGGGCATTGTCACCCACATTTTCATCAAGTACAAAGTTTAAAGTGGGTTAAACTAGTGCTTTTACATAACTCATGGAAGCTGGAAAAGCAAATGAAAAACGTAGCTTAATTTTTCTGTCAAGTTTTATGATGGGTAGGAGTGTAGGATTGGAGTTCCCTCATTTTTTTTGTCCTAGTCAGAAGACGGGCCACTGTATTTTGGACAAGTTGTAACAGGGAAAGAGCTGACTGGCAAATCCCAAAAAGTGAAGTGAGTTGCAGGGGATTTGCTTTGAAAAGTAACCACAGTTTGAAAAAGAAGGTTCTTCTCATTTTAATTTTATTGTTTTATTTAATTTTTTACTTTAATTGATGATCAATCTTTAGGCCATCATCAAAAATAAATCCAAAGTTTTTAACCCATGGTTTGACCGAACGACATCTCCCTTAGGGAAAAATGTGGGGAGATTGTGAGGTCAAATGGGCTGAAAATAATTATTTCATTTTTCCCCTCGTTAAAATTTTAATGAGAGCCAGGCCTTCACCTCTGCCAAACAGGTCTTCAAGACCCCCAGATTTTTGTTTGACTGGCATATAAATAAAAAACAACAACAGGCCCAAAATAGAGCCCTGGGTAACTCCACAGGTGAATGGAGCATTCCAAAGAAATGTTCAGCCACCTTGACTGAGAAACATCTAATTACATAATATGGCCTAAACCATTCTAAAAACTAAGCATAACTAAGGTTAAACCAAACCTACTGCCAAGTTCAGACGGCATGATTTTAGCCCGGATTTTGACTCACTGACAGGTTTTGAGAAATTGCCAACAAATGCCCCAAATCACAGGCAAATCGGCGCTCAATCAAGTGAGTAACAATCACACAACGTGAACTCAACGTGAATCAAAGACGCAATTCAGGGAATCACTGATGAGTCGTCGACACCCGTGAGATATTTGGGATGCTAAATATCTGGACCATGCTGTGTGAAATGTGTTCTGATTGAAAATAGCATCAGCGATTACCGACAGCCAATGAGAATGCAGCATCCAGGCCAGCGGGAAGTTGGGGGAGGAGTTACGAAGGTATAGACCACAATATTAGTTGAGAAAAGGGCTTCTTTTCGGTCTATTTGGACCCAAGAAATGGAGGAAAAACTAGTGGGAATTTGGCAGGAGCACCCGTGTCTGTTTGACGTGTCATCTGAGCAATACCACAACCAGGTCAAAATAGAAAAAAGTTGAGGAGAGATTGGTAATTCCCTTCAAAAGCCAGGTAAGCAAAATAAGCACATTTTCTACCCCTCTAAAAGCTTCTTTGACTATGTAGTTAAAAACAAAAGATATGCTACATGATCTCGCGTTGTTTCCATGTCACTTCTTGCGTGAGTTTGGTTGTGAGATGTAGTTTGCGTACCAAGACAAAGTTGTCGGTAATTTTTCTATTGTAAAGTTATGCCGTGTGAAACCCCGTCGCCAATCCATCTTGCAGTGTGAACATAGCAGCGACAGAATACTACCCCAGATAGTCATGCAGTGTGAAAACATCTGTGACGCGACAGTTCGAACTCTGCATAAGCAGGTCAATGAGAATACCATGGTCGACTCCATAACAAAGGCAGCTGTCAAGTGTAAAAGAACAAGGACTGCAAAGTCACCCGAATCACATGTTATTAAAATATCATTAAAACCTTCAAAAGCACAGTGTCAGTAGAGTCACTTTTACAGAAACCTGAATCAAATGTTTCAAATAAATTATGATTAAAAAAATGACGCAAAAAAATTGCAATAACATTTTCAAGAATTGTAGTAACAAAAGGCAGATTTGAGATAGGTCTGAAGTTAAAATATACTAAAAATATAATATGCATAATATACTATAATAATATACATTTTTTAAAGTATATTTATATGCCGATAGACTGACAGATCTAACAAGCACATACTGTGGTAAACAAACGTTGAATGTTGATGTGCAGGAACAACTTAAGGGTAAATGAGTGGACGAAGACTGAATTCGCATTTTTAGATAAACTAACTCTTTAAAGTTTGGTAATACTGCGATGCATTAAAGCATTCGAAGCATATATGTGCTGGAATGGCACTCTGTTAGTTGAAAGTGTGTGCATTATTTAATCACCACATTGCATTTTAAAAGTATGACTATTACAAGCATTATAGATGGTTTATTCTTTCGTAATGAACACTTAAATAGTTGAGCGTGGTGCTTGTTCGCTGATCCAATGTATGCCTGTATTCACAGTGTGAGTTAAACTAAGCTGAATATAATTGATAAAAAATGTTAAAGGGAATCAGATAATTACAAATGTCTGATTTTACAAGTGGAAATGATCTATTTATACATGGTAGGGCTGTCGAAAGTATCAAATTTTAAAAAAGCATTAACATTTGAGCGCTGTTGAGCGTGTTCTGAAACACCACTGATTGGCCATTGGTCATGTGTTAATAGTTCATGTCCTCGACAGATATGACTGTGATTTGACATGAAGGTCATTGGTTTACCGCACTTCAGGGCTGAAAGTGCAGGTCACCAAGTGCAACACAGATACACGGACAACGGATCATTTCAAAGCCACGTCAATCAGTCAATCCTCAGTCGATTGCTCATATGTCAGTTTATAGACAGATCAGCTGACAGTGGTGTTTAAGAACCTGCTCAACAGCACTCAAATGTTAATGTTTTTAAAATTAAATTTTCAACAGGTACCGAAGTCGATGCTTTTGACAAACCTAGTAGTTAGTGACAGTGTGCAAGAATATGCGTCTAATTCATTCATTCATTTTCCTTCGGCTTAGGGGTCACCACAGTGGAATGAACCGCCCACTATTCCGGCATATGTTTTACACAGTGGATGCCTTACAGCCGCAACCCAGCACTGAGAAACGCATCAAATTCAGTCTAAGAATAATGAGCAGTGGCGTCATCACTGTGCTGTGCATTGGAGACCAGGACCAAGTTAAAGTCTATTCAAGCCCACCACACCAGGTCCATTTTAAGCATAGAATTTTAAACAACAGTAGACCTACATTTGATTATCATTGACAATACATATTGATGATGATAAATAATAATAATAATAATAATATTAAACGTTTTTGCTTTAAAATATTCAGATAATTTTGTATCATGAAGTCAGTACTGAGATGCATATCGCATAGTGACTTGAGTGTATTGTTACACCCCTAACCCCAAAACAGGGTGCATTATTTCCAGAATTGTGGATGAACACAAAGTTCAAAATAACAGCATGTTTGATATAGAAAATATCTGTAACATTATAAATACCTTAGCTGTCACTTTTGATCAATCTAATACATCCATACTGAATGCAATCTATTTCTTTAAAAAGTAATCATTTCTTAAAGCGCATGCATACATTTGCCTTAACATATTGAGAGATAATAAACTTACTTTTCCACAAGCTCTGCAATGGTGTCTCCTCTTAGTAAAGGTAAACTTTTGCATACAATTCATACAGTTAGGAGCCTCAGAGTCAGGGACCCAGGGTGGCTGCTTTGACCCCAAACCTTCAGCCCCATGTCCAAGCAGATCAACAGATGACTCCCCGTCCTCCAACATCTCTCCTGGGTAAGGCGGAGGCTCTGAGAGCTCATCATGCCCATAACTGCTATCATACTGCTGATAGGACGGCGGTTCACAGTTGATTTCATCTTGATTAGGAGAAACCTGTGAACCATTCGCTGATCCTGCCATATCGGTTTCGGCAAGGCTGGTTCTGTGTCTTTCTGATGGAGGCCGCACGGTTTGGTTGGACAACTGCTTTGGTCTTGCACCACCGTAAGTTGACTCTTGGTTGGGGGAGCAACTGGACTGAATCTCAACAGGGCTGGTTACGGTTTCATGAGTAATTGTCTGAGTAGAGTCTGCTCTCAGCGGGCTGCTGTCTTGAGATGAAGAGGAAATATTTGACCCTTCACTCTCCTCCAGATATTGTGAGCCATCACTCTCAGGTGAGGCAAAAGTCTCGACTTTACAACTTTGCAACTCCTCATCTAAGAAGCCATCTCTTTCTGCATTTCCATTAAATTCTGAAAAGCCGTCATCACTGAATTTTTCCGCCCCTGCATCGGGGTTGATTTTCACACCCTGACCCATTAGAAAGGCATCCAGCTCCTCGTCCGTGACCATCATCACTGTCTGGTCGCTTTCAGGTAGGTAATCGTTGGCAATACCGAACTCGTAACAATAATTTGGACTTTCTGAATAGGATGGAGACGGATTGCTTGCACATAAATCTCTACAAGTTAATTTGTCGGTTGGCGATAAGGTGCGCTTAAAGTTTCTTTCGGGGTAGTGGCCTGCGACAGCAGGGTTCGACATGATCTGGACTATCTCAGGTTCATCTTCAGGTGAAGAATCAGGCCTGCTGGAGGAGAATGGAGGCACTGGCTCTTCTAATGGAAGAATTAACTCTTCAGCTTCTTGAATTGCTGATTTTGTTTCTAATTCAGCCTCATCTTTGGTTTCGATCACTGCTGCCTTTTGAGGGTCTAAAGTCGCCACAAGGGAGCCACACATAGACACAGCCATTGGCAAGCAAGACAGAGAAGATTCCTTCTCCGAAGAGGGACTTCCAGTTGAATCCTCTGGATTTCTGACATCTTCAGACGTTGAGTCAGGCTGGAGCGATACAGCATGCTCTTCACTGGGTGCTGAAATATTGTCCTCTGTAGTACGAGGAAGTGAGTTACTAACATCTTCCTCGTTCATGTGACTCCACGGACGATCATTCTTCCTATTGGGGTTAGAGTCTTCAGGACAGGAACTTTCACTCTGTTTGCTCTCCAAAAGTGTAATGCTACTTGAAGTATAAGGCTCACCAACAACCGGTAATATGACATCCAGCAAACTGAGGGAATTGCAATTAATCTCAGAGTCATGTTTTAGTATTTCACTGTGGCTGGGTTTGGAAAGATCTTCTGCACTCTCAAAGTCCACTAGCAGCCCCTCTGTTGTTTGTTCATCTGGAATGTCCAGCTCTTTAAAGTCTTCCTGACTGTCGGCTTGCTGGAGGTTTGCAGAACCTGTATCATTCACCAGGTCACACACAGGCTTCAGCGAGCGGTCAGGACAAGGAGGAGCTGAACTGTTGATACCTCTACTATCAACGGACGACAAGAGGTCCACACCTGTGAGGGGCCATTCATTTGAATAGGAATCTTTTTGGTTTAAGTTAATACTTTGCGACGTAAGTCCATAGTGCAGTGCATTGACATCTGGGAGTGTTTGTGGGACTGTGTGCTGCTCTGGTATGAAGCGACCAGGGACGAGCGTAGAGTCTGGACAAGGAGGGCTTACATATGTGCCCGGTTTGTTCTCAAGCTCTTCTAAAAACAAAATGACATAAAAAAAACAAAACTATTATTTTCTAATACAGCAAAATGACTGTAAAACATCATTAAAAATAGACAGACAGACAGACAGACAGACAGACAGACAGACAGACAGACAGGCAGACAGACAGACAGACAGACAGAGAGAGAGATAGACAGAGAGACAGACAGATAGATAGATAGATAGATAGATAGATAGATAGATAGATAGATAGATAGATAGGATGGATGGATGGATGGATAGATGAATGGATGGATAGATAGATAGATAGATAGATAGATAGATAGATAGATAGATAGATAGATAGATAGACAGACAGACAGACAGACAGACAGACAGACAGACAGATAGATAGCTCAACTGGGTGGACAGACAAATTGGACATTGTCACATGGACAAAGAAAGATTAAGACCTGTTTAAAAGGATTTAATATCTAACACAATATTTAAGTGAATTTAAGACATTTTAAAGCCTAAAATTTGGTTATTGAAATTTAGGACAAGGACTTTTTAAGACCCTGCAGACACCATGCTTAAAAACATATCTTAAAAAAACGTATGCGCATTTACAATATGAATTAAGATTATCCCTATTCCTAATTACAATATTCACCAATTGAAAAGTGCCAAATTCATATTTATAACACTATAATAGTAAAGCAGAAAGTCTCAAACCTGAACTGAGTTCAAAATCATCCAAAAGCTTGTCCAGGTCGCACACAGCAGCCTTAAAATAACTGTCCATCCTAGGACGGGGGTATGATACACCTCACTTAGCCCTGCAGAGACACTGGGGCAGTTGGGAAAAAACCACAAGTTAAAAATCTAACATAAAATTTCTCTTTTCAATGGGAATCTGACTAGAAAAAAAACAGAAGAACAAATGCTTGAGGTGAAGCTGGTTTTATATTCACACATTCAGACTTTCTCATTAATAATATAATTTCAGAAAAGTATTCTTTTAGATATTCTGAGTAGGGAAATCATATTAGCAGCCAACGACTAGGGCAGGGCCAATAAACAATATCATATCGTATCGCAATACAATTTATGTCGATAACGATGATAAGCTCTGGACATTTTTACTCGATGTTGATCATAATCACCAAGGATCAGCCAATCACGCAGCAGATATATGCAACAACAGGAATCTATAATTGTGTTGATATTAGAGATTCACTGACTTACATCGAAATGTATATCGTTATCGTTCAATACAGAAAATAATTATCGAGACTGCATTTTTGCCATATCGCCCAGCCCTACCAATGACTATCGAAGTACAACATTGTTCATAGTCGATTAAATAGTACTAATGTTGTATTGAAGTCATATTTGCATGCGATTTCAGACCCAATATTCAAAGTAGTGTGGTAAACAATATAGAGACCATATCACAAGTTGTCACCGTTCAAAAATGAACCAATGTGGGAATATAAAACTAACTTTACCTCAATAAACAAACATACATGCTTTGCTATTGGAACTAAACGGTTCAAATACTGATTTTGTGATGGCTTTTCTCAAAACATATGACTTTATTTGCTTCAATTTTGGTGTTTTGCTGTGAAAATACACAAAGCAAGCATAAAGAAAGTGTTTTTTATATCAATAACTATTTTTATATCCTTAAGGGACTGAATATCCTTGTAAAATGGCTTTAATGTTATTTGTGAATGTGTGCCATTTTGCGCTATGACTGACATTTATGTCATGGTTCAAATATAAATAAAAAAAAATACATAAACAGTTATTTTTAACCAACTTTGTAAAAATATGTAAGCTATAATGACAAGCAACGAATTATCTGCATGACAAATACAAACAATCCCAAATGTCACTGATTACTTTCAAAATCTGACGTAACAGAAACTCTTTCAGAGACTTGCTGTATGGGGTTTTGTCTGATATACTGAAGTGAAAAGTGGAAGTGTGAATTCACAATGTTTCCAGTGCAAATCATCGCAAACGACAACAGCACAATATGAACGAGAAATCACAGATACAAAAACAATACACTGAAATAATAGACAGCACATGAGAGCTGATTCATCTGTCATGAGCTATGATAAGAACGGATGTTGCGAAAAAGCTGCTAATTATTGACCTAGATTAGCTGGATCACTTTAACTGAAGTGCTTATTTGCCTTGACTCTTCTAAAATAATAATAATAATAATAATATAATTCAGCTAAGACGAAGGATCACTAATTACCCAAATGAATATAATTTAACAGCCCACAGCACTCTCGTGCTATCAAGAAACACACCATTCAAACTGTTTTAACACAAAGATAAAGCATTCCCAACATCAACCACATAAAAGCGAAAATAAACAGCAATGTGCTGTTTTAACTTGTATTTGCTGTTCTGTTATCATTAGCAATCTGCTAACTAGCTAGCTGTTAGCGTCTAATCACACTAATGTAAATACAGCACATAATCGGGATATTATTTTTACGACATCGTTCCGCTTCGTTCGCTACCTTAATGTGTGTCATTCTTCAGTCATCTTCGTTTGTCGTTTTTAGACGTAATCTGTATTTCACTGTTAGCATCTGGCTAATGTTTTCTTTTTCCTCAGTTAATTCCAGTCGTCTGCGCGAGCGACCATTTCCAACCGGCGCGAGACTCCCTGCTTAAAGGAGACGTGCACTATTTTTTGTTTGTCAGTTTCACTGTGAAGTATGTAAGTTTACCACAATTTTTCAATGTACAATACTGTATTAATGTATATTGTATAATTTACTGTATTAATGTTTAATATAGGCTAATAATATAATATAATATAATATAATATAATATAATATAATATAATATAATATAATATAATATAATATAATATAATATAGGACGACATGGCTTAGTGGTTAGCACTGTTGCCTTACAACAAAAAGGTCGCTGGTTCGAGTCCCGGCTGGGGCAGTTGGCATTTCTGTGTGGAGTTTGCATGTTCTCCCCGTGTTGGTTTGGGTTTCCTTCCTTCACAGTCCAAAGTGTGTATGGGTGTTTCTCAGTACTGGGTTGCAGCTGGAAGGGCATCCGCTGCGTAAAACATATGCTGGATACGTTGGCGGTTCATTCCGCTGTGGCGACCCCAGATTAATAAAGGGACTAAGCCAAAATGAAAATGAATGATGAATGAATAATATAACATCTGCGTCACGGTGGCACAGTGGATAGCACGATCGCCTCACAGCAAGAAGGCTGCTGGTTCGAGCCTCGACTGGGTCAGTTGGCATTTCTGTGTGAAGTTTGCATGTTCTTCCTGTGATCGTATGGGTTTCCTCCGGGTGCTACAGTTCCCCCACAGTCCAAAGACATGCGCTATAGGTGAATTGGGTAAGCTAAATTGTCCGTAGTGTATGAGTGTGAATGAATGTGTATGGATGTTTCCCAGTGATGGGTTGCAGCTGGAAGGGCATCCACTGCATAAAACATATGCTGGATAAGTTGGCGGTTCATTCCGCTGTGGCGACCCCAGATTAATAAAGGGACTAAGCCGAAAAGAAAATGAATGAATAATATAATATCAGTTATACAGCTCAGTAACAGCTTGTGCAGTATAAATAAAAGTATAAAAGTATTGTTATTGCTCATATTCATTCATTCATTTTCATTTCGGCTTAGTCCCTTTATTAATCTGGGGTCGCCACAGCGGAATGAACTGCTCTACAGTCGTGGCCAAAGGTTTTGAGAATGACAAAAATATTAGTTTTGACAAAGTTTGCTGCTAAACTGCTTTTAGATCTTTGTTTCAGTTGTTTCTGTGATGTACTAAAATATAATTACAAGCACTTTATACGTTCCAAAGGCTTTTATGCACAATTACATGACATTTATGCAAAGAGTCAGTATTTGCAGTGTTGGCCCTTCTTTTTCAGGACCTCTGCAATTCCACTGGGCATGCTCTCAATCAACTTCTGGGCCAAATCCTGACTGATAGCAACCCATTCTTTCATAATCACTTCTTGTGTTTGTCAGAATTAGTGGGTTTTGTTTATCCACCCACCTCTTGAGGATTGACCACAAGTTCTCAATGGGATTAAGTTCTGGGGAGTTTCCAGGCCATGGACCCAAAATTTCAACGTTTTGGTCCCCGAGCCACTTAGATATCACTTTTGCCTTATGGCACGGTGCTCCATCGTGCTGGAAAATGCATTGTTCTTCACCAAACTGTTGTTGGATTGTTGGAAGAAGTTGCTGTTGGAGGGTGTTTTGGTACCATTCTTTATTCATGGCTGTGTTTTTGGGCAAAATCGTGAGTGAGCCCACTCTCTGGATGAGAAGCAACCCCACACATGAATGGTCTCAGGATGCTTTACTGTTGGCATGACACAGGACTGATGGTAGCGCTCACCTTTTCTCCTCAGGACAAGCCTTTTTCCAGATGCCCCAAACAATCAGAAAGGGGCTTCATTGGAGAATATGACTTTGCCCCAGTCCTCAGCAGTCCATTCGCCATACTTTTTGGAGAAGATTAATCTGTTCCTGATGTTTTTTTGGAGAGAAGTGGCTTCTTTACTGCCCTTCTTGACACCAGGCCATCTTCCAAAAGTCTTTGCCTCACTGTGCTTGCAGATGCGCTCACGCCTGCCTGCTGCCATTCCTGAGCAAGCTCTGCACTGGTGACACTCCGATCCCACAGCTGAATCCTCTTTAGGAGACGATCCTGGCGCTTGCTGGACTTTCTTGGACGCCCTGAAGCCTTCTTAACCAGAGTTGAACCTCTTTCCTTGAAGTTCTTGATGATCCTATAAATTGTTGATTTAGGTGGAATCTTAGTAGCCACAATATCCTCGCCTGTGAAGCCATTTTTATGCAACGCAATGATGGCTGCACGCGTTTCTTTGCAGGTCACCATGGTTAACAATGGAAGAACAATGATTTCAAGCATCACCCTCCTTTTAACATGTCAAGTCTGCCATTCTAACCCAATCAGCCGGACATAATGATCTCCAGCCTAATTTTAATGGCAAAAAAGGACTATGCAGATCATCTGATCACTCTTCAGAACATTCTGGAGTATACGCAGATCATCTGATCACTCTTCAGAACATTCTGGAGTATATGCAGAT
>CAIGQW010053047.1:659066-678889 GCA_903798125.1 Danio choprae | reverse complement strand
TTAGCATGTGAAAAGCTGACTCTAATCATTCTCTTGTAACAGGACGCCATGGACGAGTACAAGGCGATCCAAGACCAAAAGAGGGTGAGCAGACTTACACTTTTTTTCACACACACACACACACACACACACACACACACACACACACACACACACACACACACACACACACAGAGAAAACTGTTTGTATTAACACACCAAATTGTATTCTTGCGTTGTGAAGTAACCATAAGAAACTGTGTACGGGAAACATCATCAATGCACTGTGAGGCATTTAATATCACATTTAACCAAATCAATGACATGATAATTGTAAACGATCTGTGAGGCCAGTGATGGTTCACACCCCTAATGAATAGTATGCAAATTTATTTGATTTAAAGGTCTCAGGAAGGGCTTTTAAAATAAATAAATCAATAAAATGTACATTTTATTCGATGGTTGACGTCATCTCAGTTGAAAAATGATGAGAGGGTGGCACAATAAATGCCCTATATAAATCCACATTACATGATAATTCTTATCTCGTACACACACACACACACGCACACACACACACACGCACACACACACACACGCATCTGGAATACATCACATCCAATTGGCCGCTAGTTGCACAAGTTCAAATATTTGAACGAATCCGCAGCTCAAATCGGATCCAAATGTTCCGCACACAGTTATGATCAGAACTCCACGGAGCTCCCGGACTGCTCTCCATTGGAAATGAATGACTTCCGGTCTGTCGCTTGATGTTTGTCATGTGCAGTGGAAAGGCGGTCTGAAACTTTCTCATGTTCTCTGCAGAGCGCCGATTACCAGCAGAAGAAGAAGAGGTGCAAATACCTGAAGGCCAAACTCAACCACATCAAGAAGATGGTCAGCGATTACGACCGCAGATCCTGAAGGTCAGAGACGGACAGTATTGAGAGCATCCCTGTCCAGGCCTGAGTGGCTTTATGGACCTTTAATATTCAGATACGTGTCGATCGTTGCAATGTCTTCATAGAATCCTCCTTTAGACTATCTTAAGATGCTTTGTTTTGTTTGTTTGCTCTTAATGTGCCTCATTAGCTGTTACAGTAGTTTCAGTTTAGTGTTTGTTTGTTTTTATATATAGACATTAGTGTTGTCAAGATGCTGGAATTCGATACCAGTTGGTACTGACATTTCAAAAAACGTCCATATCCCGCTAACATTTGAGCACGTTCTTAAACGGCGCTGATTGGCCATTGTGTTCACGTGCTCAACAGAAATGACTGTGATTGGCCGTAAAGGTCATCAGTTCATCGAACTCACCGCTGATTACCGAATGTAACAACAGATACAGGGACGCTGGAGTGTTTTCAAGCCGTGAAGATCAGCTGGTCTGTTTATAAGCTGACGTACGAGCGATCCGCTGATGAATCGACTGATCTTCATGGCTTTAAAACGCTCCAGTCTGCCTGTATCTGTGGTTACACTCAGTAAACAGCGGTGAGTTCGGTGAACTGATGACCTTCACGGCCAATCACAGTCATTTCTGTTGAGCACGTGAACACAATAGCAAATCAGCGCTGTTTAAGAACGGGCTTAAATGCTAGCGGGAATAAAATTTCAGTATCGAATTTCAGTATCGAGACAACACTCATAGATATCGATATTAAGTGGTTTCTTAATGGGTACAGTAACCGTGCCAAATCATTTTAAACGTTGGGGTGTTTTGAGATCTTCATAATAATCGTGTTCGTAGGAAATCAAGCTGTGATCGGGTACAGGTTACAGAATGCTTCGTCTTTTAAACTGTATTTAAGCCGACCTTTTGACACGCTGGTATGTAAATATGTAATTTAAACCTTTACCCTTTTGATCTGCGTTTCCCTTCGCTATAAATGAAATCATTCGTCATTGCCATCACATGACTACAAGCATTTACCAGTACGTTAAGAGTGTGTTTTTATTCAAGTAATAATGTCACGTAAATGAACGACGTGTTATTAATAGTTTAGTTTAGCGATGAACTTAAATTTCAGCTGCGGACGGCAAGACGGAGTTGACAAGTGTCTTTTTATCACTGTCTATAGTTTGTTAATGTCTTGACGCTTCAAATTCTGTCCATTTTATAATAAAAATGTTCAAACAACAGTGGCGTCTGCGTTTCAATTTTGGAGTTTCGCTCGGAAGCTAATTTCAGCGAATCACTAGTTTCCTGATCTGTGTGCGATGCAAAGTTGACTCCCATGTCCAATGATGGGGTCCGAATAAAAGGCAAATCTATTACTAAAGTTTTGAATATGCGAAGCAAAATCATGTCTGAAAACATAAGTGAAACGTAATAACTGATATTATCACAAATACAGTCCATTTAGTCAACAGCGGTTTACTTTGACTTGTGTGTCATTGCAGAAAATACAACCTTATTTCTAAATAAAACCTTATTTAATGTGTTTCTTATGATTGTGATTTAGATTTGGAAATAAACATGTACCCGATTTTGGTTCATGCAACGCATTTCAAAAAAAGTCGTAAATCATTTACCCCTTTGTAACGCTGCCATTCCTTTTCACAACACTTAAAAGATGTTTAGGGACTGAAGACACCAAGAGATGAAGTGCTTCAGGTGTAACTTTGTCCCATTCGTCCTGCAAACAAGTCTTAAGGTGGGCAACAGTACGGGGTTTTCAAAATGCGCCACACATTCTCTATTGGAGACGGGTCGGGACTGCAGGCAGGCCAGTCAAGTGCCTGTATCCTCTTTCACCACGGCCAGGACTTTGTAATGTGTGCAGAATGTGGTTTTGTATGTTTTTTTTTCTGGGTCAGTTGACATTTGTGTGGAATTTGCATGTTCTCCTCATGGGTTTCCTCCAGGTGCTCTGGTTTCCCCCACAGTCCAAACACATGTGCTGTAGGTGAATTGGGTAAGCAAAATTTTTCATAGTGTATGTGTGTATGCCCTGGTCCTCCAGGTTGGGGGTTGAGCGTTGGGCTAACAACTCGCCTCATAAAAACTAGCTGTTACAAAACACCAACATGGTGCAGCTAAATATCAACGTCGATGTAAACGGCCCTGGGAGTAAGTAATGAGGCATAACACAATATAGCATCCAGTCATAATGAATATGTAAACTTCCAAAACTCATTTCAATGACCCTAACCAACTCCTATGATTTGACGACATCAGTCTATGCTTTTGTTTTTATTATTATTATTTTTTTATTATTTACACTTCCTGTTCAAATCTTCTCACGTGTTCAGCATAATGGAGCCGATTGAAAGGCACTTGCATGTTTCCAGAGATCACCGGTTTCACACCGCGAGCGTGAATGTTGTTCAGCGTGTATGTTAATACATCAGTGTGTACACATTGGGAGGGCTCAAGGCAACAGAGCACTATTGATTTGGCAGAATAAATATGATTTCACCCAACACACTCTATAAATGCACAGAATATGCATCGTGTCTAGTGTTTACCAAGAACTGTTGTTGTTGATCTAACATACGTGGCTCAATATGTTTTTAATCATTCCCTTTAGGTCCAAGTATGGTGTATTAAAACTCTCCCGCCCGAGTTCACTTTAGTGCTGCTCCGAATCAATTCATCTTTATTTCTCTAGCGCTTTTACAATGCAGATTGTGTCAAAGCAGCTTAACATGGGAGATTTAGTCAATTGAAATTGTCTCAGTCCAGTTTAGCCAAGCCAATAGCAGAACAGCAACTGCTGTGGAGGCGGGGCTAAAGATAGTGAGGACCCATCTGATTGGACAAATTTAGATAAACATCCAATGCGTTAAATAAATGTAATGTATCGCACACGTCTGCGATACGTGTATTGCATATACTGTTATCATGATGACTATGTTTGTTGCGATATATCTTTCAGCCCTAAAGCGAATTATATAATTATATATATAATTTTTGTGGCCTCACAGTGGCGCAGTGGGTAGCACGTTTGCCTCACAGCAAGAAGGTCGCTGGTTCAAGCCTCGGCTGGGTCAGTTGGCATTTCTGTGTGGAGTTTGCATGTTCTCCCTGTGTTGGCGTGGGTTTCCTCCGAGTGCTCCGGTTTCCCCCACAAGTCCAAAGACATGCGCTATAGGTGAATTGGGTAGACTAAATTGTCCGTAGTGTATGAGTGTGAATGGGTGTGTATGGATGTTTCCCAGAGAGGGGTTGCAGCTGGAAGGGCATCTGCTGCGTAAAACATATGCTGGATAAGTTGGCAGTTCATTCCGCTGTGGCGACCCCAGATTAATAAAGGGACTAAACCGAAATGAAAATGAATGAATGAATATAATTTTTGTCATGTGTGACAGTAAAAATGCAACGTCACGTCAACAATCCAAATATTTAAAGGGGCGTCACGGTGGCACAGTGGGTAGCACAGTCACCTCACAGCAAGAAGGTCGCTGGTTCAAGCCCCGGCTGGGTCAGTTGGCATTTCTGTGTGGAGTTTGCATGTTCTACCTGTGTTTGCGTGGGTTTCCCCCACAGTCCAAACACATGCACTTTAGGTGAATTGAATAAGCTAAATTGGCCGTAGTGTATGTGTGGGTGTTTCCCAGTACGGGGTTGCGGCTGGAAGGGCATCCGCTGCGTAAAACATATGCTGGATAAGTTGGCGGTTCATTCCGCTGTGGCGACCCCAGATTAATAAAGGGACTAAGCCGAAAATGAATGAATGAATGAATATTTAAGGCCTTTATCACACTGAATGTGCTTTTTGCCATGAGAGACGGGTTTTGAACGGGTTTCTAGTGGCTGCGAGCGTTACGTGACTCGCATTTTAACCGCCTCGAATATTTCCCCATTAGGCTCTGTGTGCCTGCAGATTCTTCGTCAGTCGCATCTATTTTTTCATTGCCCAATCAAATGAAAGCAGAGGCGGGGTTTCCGTTGAGGTGACAGCAATGTTTGTGTTATGATGACAACAGAGACTTTTAAAGATGGAGGAGAGACTAGCGCTCGCTGTTTTGACTCCGCTGGAGCTGTACGACTTCACAAATCCTGAATTTCACAATATTATTAAAAACCAGCAGGCCTTGAAGCAAGTCCATCTGGCAGTAGTCATGGCGTTCTTCCCTGTGTACCATGAAAAAGTGTGAGGACTTCTCTTTTTCTTGTAAACAAAAAAAAAGTGTGTTCGACGTGATCGGCCCCGAACCCATTAACAAGAAGTCTGTAGGGTTTGTTGTTTGTAGGAGTGCTTCACATAAAGCCTTGTTTGGAGCCGCTGCGGATGCTCTACAGGAGTCATGAGTCTTCAGCTACAGTTACCATTGCAGTGTGTAACCGCTGTAAAAAGCTGCACTGGATCTGAAATTGCAGTATACGCCTTCTGGAGCCACACACACACACACACACACACACGCACGCGCGCGCGCATTCTAGAGCCACACACACGTTTGTTTTTGTGAATTGTGGGGACATTCCATAGGTTTCCATTGTTTTTGTACTTCTGCTTAGTCCCTTTATTCATCAGGGGTTGCCACAGCGGAATGAACTGCCAACTTATCCAGCATATGTTTTACAAAGCAGATGCCCTTCCAGCTGCAACCCATCACTGGGAAAGGAAACGCAGTTTTACTTCCTGAAGAAAAAAAACTCATTCTCTGTGATTTAAGCTTTTGGAGAAATGAGGACGTCAGCAATGTCCTCATAATTCACCACCTTCTTGTAATACCCGTTGTACCTACTGTATGACATTATACAGATTTGTGTCCTGATATGTCTCACACACACACACACACAGTTGAACATACTTTCTGGAGCATCATGCACTGTGATTGTCCAGCCAGGCTTTCAGCAGTGGGATGTTCCTGTCCATCCAGAAGATGTTCTGCTGGATTTTCTCCAGGGCCTGTTGAATACTGCGGAGTCCAGAACCCTGATCCTGTGCCAGTGACCCAAAGAACAACTCCACCTACACCACAAACAAACAAAGATGGAGTCACACAACATTCATCTTTTTTTTTTCTTTCTTTTTGTGCACATAAAAAGTACACATTTACTCACTGCTAGGAAATCTGAAGGGAAAGGTCACCCCAAAGTGCACATTTACTCACTACTAGAAAATCTGAAGGGAAAGGTCACCCAAAAGTGCACATTTACTCACTACTAGGAAATCTGAAGGGAAAGGTCACCCCAAAGTGCACATTTACTCACTGCTAGTAAATCTGAAGGGAAAGGTCACCCAAAAGTGCACATTTACTCACTACTAGGAAATCTGAAGGGAAAGGTCACCCAAAAGTGCACATTTACTCACTACTAGGAAATCTAAGAGGAAAGGTCACCCAAAAGTGCACATTTACTCACTACTAGGAAATCTGAAGGGAAAGGTCACCCAAAAGTGCACATTTACTCACTACTAGGAAATCTGAAGGGAAAGGTCACCCAAAAGTGCACATTTACTCACTGCTAGGAAATCTGAAGGGAAATGTCAACCAAAAGTGCACATTTACTCACTACTAGGAAATCTAAGGGCATAGGTCACCCCAAAGTGCACATTTACTCACTGCTAGGAAATCTAAGGGGAAAGGTCACCCCAAAGTGCACATTTACTCACTATTTACTCTCTCAAGTGGTTTAAAACCTTTATAAGTTCGTTATTTAGTTAAACACAAAAAAGAGGATAGTTTGAAGACAGCTGAATAAAACATTAGTCATTAACAATAGTAGGAAACCGTAGAACTGGAAGTCAGTGGTTGCAGGTTTCCTCAGAATATCTACAGAAGTCAAACAGGTTTGGGAAAAGTAAAGGGCGAGTAAATGATGACCGAATTTTCAGTATTGTATATTTTCAGTATATTTAAGCTGAGCCGTCTCTGTGAGAGCAGCCCTTAGTTTTAGAAAGGATCATCAATGTGACGTACCTCATCAAGCATTTCTTGGGTGGAATATTGATCGGTGACTCCGACCACTACGCGAGATATTGCAGAAGAACCGAGATCAAACCTGGAACAAGGATTTACATGCATTAATATTATTATACTCACAATCTAACATGACATAAGTACCATAGTAGCATTTGATTTGACCATCAAATAAGGTCTTGTGGTAGTCGTTAAAGCTGGTAATAATATATCAGACGGATCATAGGCCACACACTTTTTCACAAGTTTCCCCCAGTTGCTTTTCAGGAAGTCCCAGGCCAGTTTGAAGCCTTTGGGGTTTTTACTGACGCTGATAAGCATCGAGGGAAGGTCTTGCGTTTTCATGATCTCTCCTTCACTGCTTCTTTCCAAAAGCCTAAACATAAGACACAAGAAAAAGGATTAAGGATGGAAAAGGTGAGATTTGTTTTGTTTTATAAGGCGTTTATGTTCACTCAGATGTTCCAGAATGCTTTTGTTTCAGCTCAGTTTACCTCATGGATCAGTTAATATACCATGCTTTACATGCTCATTGTTCTGTGGAGGCAAAAAGACATTGTTTTCGTATCGTACTCTTTAAATGCAGATGACCATTTCTAGAAGAGGGCGGAGCCTTTACAGCCTTTTGCTGCATCTCAGTTCGCCTACATACACTCACCGGCCACTTTATTAGGTACACCTGTCCAACTGCTCATACAGAAATTTCTAATCAGTCAATCTCATGGCAGCAACTCAATGCATTTAGGCATGTAGACATGGCCAAGATGATCTGCTGCAGTTCAAACAGAGCATCAGAATGGGGAAGAAAGGGGTTTTAAGTGACTCTGAACGTGGCATGGTTGTTGATGCCAGACGGGCTGGTCTGAGTATTTCAGAAACTGCTGATCTAGTGGGATTTTCAGCATCTTTGAACACACAACACGTCCAACCTTGAGGCAGATGAGCTACAGCAGCAGAAGACCACACCGGGTGCCGCTCCTGTCAGCTAAGAACAGGAAACTGAGACTACAATTCGCACAGGCGCACCAAAACTGGACAATAAAAGATTGGAAAAACGTTGCCTGGTCTGATGAGTCTCGATTTCTGCTGCGACATTTGTTGTGAACAACATAAAAGCATGGATTCATCCTGCCTTGTATCAATGTTTCTGGCTGGTGGTGGTGGTGTAAGGGTGTGGGGGATATTTTCTTGGGCCCCCATTAGTACCAATTGAGCATCTTGTCAATGCCACAGCCTACCTGAGTATTTTTGGTGACCATGTCCATCCCTTTATGACCACAGTGTACCCATCTTTTGATGGCTACTTTCAGCAGAATAACGCGCCATGTCTAAAAGGGTGAATCATCTCAGACTGGTTTCTTGAACGTGACAATGATTTCAGTGTACTCAAATGGCCTCCACAGTCACCAGATCTCATTTCAATAGAGCACCTTTGGGATGTGGTGGAACAGGAGATTCGCATCATGGATGTTCTGACAAATCTGCAGCAACTGCGTGATGCTCTCATGTCAATATGGACCAAAATCTCTGAGGAATATTTCCAGTACCTTGTTGAATCGATGCCACGAAGGATTAAGGCAGTTCTGAAGGCAAAAGTGGCCGGTGAGTGTACATACATCCTAAAACCATTCACCATTTTGGGAGGTGGCGTACTAGGAATCTTTAGTAATTATCAGATCCGATTATGAGAGTCACGATCTGATTCCAAAACAATTCTTGCCCTACATTTGATCTAATTTGAATACAGAATCGATATTGATGATAGATTCAAAATGGTTAGAGAAAGAATTGCAGTGGATTGATGAATCCAGCTTTTTGGCCACCCCTGTTGTGTGTTAAACCAACATGTAAATGTGAATTTGGCATAATTTTTATGCCTTTTAATAATTAATTTTTCAATTGGCAAGCGGGGTCAAGGCAACCCTGATAGAAGTTTCCTCTTTTTTCTTTGTTTCCTTCATCTCAGGGGCTTTATTATTTCTGAATAATGTATCATTCATTAATCCTTCAGCTTAGTCTCTGATTTATCAGGGGTCGCCACAGCGGAATGAACCACCAACTATTCAAGCACACGTTTTAAGCAGCGGATGCCCTTTCAGCCGCAACCCAGTACTGGGAAACACCCATACACTCATTCACACACACACACTCATACACTACAGTCAATTTAGTTTACCCAATTCACCTATAGTGCATGTGTTTGGACTGTGGGAGAAACCGGAGTACCTGAAGGAAACCCACGCCAGCACGAACATGCAAATGCCATCTGACCCACCCGGGACTCGAACCAGCGACCTTCTTGCTGTGAGGTGACAGTGCTAACCACTGAGCCACCGTGTCGCCCTGTACATCAACATATTGAAATAAAAATCAATTTCTGTTCCACGTGGACTTTAAGGGTTATTTGTCAGGTTTGGGTGAACTACTTTATGAAAATGAGGTCATGAGGCATCTCAGCAGCTTCAGACTCACCACTGAAGTTTGTGAGCTAATGGACTGTATGAGAGGGCAGCTTTAATCATCCACTTCTCGGATGGCGAGACGGATCGCATGTATTTCTCTAACAAAAAGTTCCAGCCTTCGTCTGTTCGCGCCCCTTCAGTGTAGACCACCAAACTGACGTCGGTAGGAAGCCTGAAACAAATGACACAACAAGCATGATTGGAAAGAACCCTTTTGAGGTGTGCATCATTTTAGGCTTTTAGTTATAGTTACTAGTTACTTCTCACAAATAGTAACTGAGTTACATAATTATAAAAGTAACTAATTACCAGGGAAAGTAACTATTGCTCTACTTTAAAAAATCTAATTTGTCAAATGACTATAAAATAAATATAAAACATTGTACACTAATCTACACTATTTTAATGCTGTTGTGGGACAATGTGAGAGACGACGGCAGCATGTCCTCACCTATATATCTAGATATTATTTAGTTTAATCCTGTCTGAGTAATAAATGTTTGTGGTGGAGAAAATGAAGTTTTATTTGCTTTGACGTCGTGACTTCATCTCCTCCTTTGGTAGCAGAGCTCTTGTTATCACCTGCATAGCCACTAATGTTGTAGCGGCATGTGATGACGTGAGGCGCTTCATTAGATTAGAATTACTCGTCACCGATGCAGAGAGACTCTTTTTTCCTGGGCATAAGTTGCACGATACAGAAACATTCTTGCCTTTCACCTCAACGAGGGAAAAGTAGTGCTTATATTTCCAGTTTGCAAACGCTACCTTTCAACTTGTTGGATCTGCCATCATTCTGACGTTGGTGTGTGTCACTGACTGTGTGTGTGTGTCTGTGAACACCCGCCCTACTCTGCCTCTGATTGGCAAACGATGGAAATGTACTCTATCTAAGCCAATCATCATGTTCTCAGTTACACCACATTCACAGACACACCAATCATCATCACTGGTTGGTTTTCACCCCCCCCACAGAGAAAGAGAGGACCTATAGCTGAGAGAGATGCTGCTCGCATGAAAACCGCTTCAGTGTTCTCAATTATAGGTATGCGCATTTTATTGTCAGTAACAGTAACGGCGTTGTTACGGGAGAAACTGTAATTCAATTGATTACTCATTACTGAAAAAAGTATCACCGTTAGTAACGCCATTTATTTATAGCGCCGTTATTCCCATCACTGATCACGATATACACTATTATCGCGGTATTGAGCTAAGCTGCAAAAAAGGTTCATTTAATACTTAAAATAACAAAAGAAAATACTTATTGTTTTGTGTATATACATATTCAGAGTAGACAAATGTTTTAAACGGATCCATTTGCAAAAGGAATATAAGGTACAATAGGTAACACTTTATAATATCATATTATCATAAAGTGTATTGGGTAATGCATTTAAATGAACAGTGAGAAGTAACCATATAACACTGTAGCTATATGTTAAAGTTAATACAACAAATACAACAATGTTATTAGTTATTAACATTTAATAGAACGATTACGACTTTTTAATTAGGTGTAATTAGGTATTATTACATGATTGACAGGAATACTCGCTCCTGATTAAACGTGACATTCCAAGATATGTTATTCCCAGATAACAACCGCTAGAAAATCCGTTATCCAGGAACTTCAAATTACCTTGAATTTCTTTCTTTATTTCCTCTCCCTTCACTTGTTCCAAACCTGTTTGACTTTCTTTCTTCTGTTGAACAGAGAAGAAGATATTTTGAAAAATGATGAAGACCTGTAACCATTGACTTCCACAGAAATAGTTTTTCCTACTATGGAAGTCAATGGTTACATGTTTTCAGCACTCATCAAAACATCTTCTTTTGTGTTCAGAAAGTCATAAAAGTTTGGAACCATTTAAGTGTGTGTAAAAAAATGAGTAAATTGTCATTTTTTTTGAGCGAACTAACCCTTCAACATACATTTATAGGCCTATAAAGTGTCGTAGGTCAGATTAACGTGTGAAAATGTTACTGTCTGAAAACAAATCGACAATTAAGACAAACAACAATCTGAAAATTCTTAAAAAGCACTCAAAGTTGAAATAACATTATTATTCACGCTATTTTGAAGTGCCCACGATATCAGTATGGTGCATGCTAATAATCATATATTGAATTAAATGAAACTAAATCAGTAAGCATTCAACTAGCTATAGTTTAGGCAGGCACGGGTACCACCAAAACCTGGTAATAAGTATGGAGTATAATGCGCAGAAGAAGCCCCGCCCCCTACTCAATGTTCCATTTCAGTACATCAAAAAATACTGAAATAAAAGTCAATATAAATATATTCAAACTACGTCACTCTGTGAGTCAAACAAACTCTTTACCACATTTTGCCATCAGATTCCTTCCACTTGTGAAACAGCTGTGTGGCGGTGCTGACGCAGGACGGGTAGCGGCGGACACACGCGAACAGCAGCAGATAATTCCTGAGCATCCGCTCGGACACAGACCCGTCATCAGACCAGCTCTGCCGGTCAATCAGCGGCTGGAACAACTTCACTAAATGACCCTGAAAAACACAACAAAACACCAACAGTCTATCTAAAATATATGCTCTTATTCATTCATTTTCTTTTCAGCTTAGTCCCTTTATTAATCTGGGGTCGCCACAGCGGAATGAACCGCCAACTTATCCAGCATATGTTTTAAGCTGCGGATGCCCTTCCAGCCGCAACCCATCTCTGGGTTCACACACATACACTACGGACAATTTATCTTACCCAATTCACCTATAGAGCATGTTTTTGGACTTGTGGGGTGAAACCGGAGCACCCGGAGGAAACCCACGCCAACACGGGGAGAACATGCAAACCCCACACAGAAATGCCGACTGACCCAGCCGGGGCTCAAACCAGCGACCTTCTTGCTGTGAGGGGATTGTGCTACCCACTGCACCACCATGCTGCCCTTCTTCATATATTATTAATGATAAAAAACTTTTTCATCCTAATTTTGCCAGACTCAAAGACATTCTGCGTACTGTTTAAATTCGACTTTTGTGATCAGATTCTGTGATCACATTTGTGTTTTCATTGTGGAAATGATGTTGTCTCCTCTTGTTCTGCTACTTCAATATCTAAATATGTCCTGAACTGTGACACTGCAAAGCATCAGAATATCTAAAATATTACACATTTCATCTATAGCTAAATTTATTTATCTGCATTGATACCTTGAGCTGGTTCTCCAGTTCCTGCATGTCTCTCTTCTCCATGAGTTTGTAAAGCGGCACCAGTTCACTGAAGCCCTGCGTCACCGGCATGATCTCGGACTCTTTACTGAGATACAAACTCAGATTCAGAGCTTTATCCAGAGGGACCTTCTCAATGCTGAGGAGAAGACAAACAGATTCATACATCAGAGCATCAATTATCTGGGTCTGAAATAAAATACAATAAAATAAAATAGTTGAAGATTTTTTCTAAATTATTATTTGTACTTTTAGTTTGGCTGGAATAAAAAAATGTAACCATTACCAGGGCATCAATCAGCTGGGATTGAAATAAAATAAAATAATTTTTTTTTAATTTAATTAAATAAAAATTTGAAGTACATTTTTAATGTGTTCATTGAAGTACAAAAATTTGTTTTCTAAATAGTTTTTTTTCCTAAATTATTATTCTTATATTTACGTCGAAATTGTATTTTGAATAAAAGTAAAATAATATAATATTTAAAATAAAATAAAATAGTTGAAGAACAATTTTTGGAATAACATTTTTAATATCATTATCAGGGCATCAATCACCTGGGATGAAAATAAAATAAAATAGTTGAAGATATTTTCTAAATTATTATTTTTACTTTTAATTTGGCTTTAATAAATAAATGTAACCATTATCAGGGCATCAATCAGCTGGGATTGAAATAAAATAAAATAAAATAATTAAAATAAAATTTAATTTAAATTTGAAGTACAACTTGTTTTCTAAATTGTATTTTTTCTAAATTATTATTCTTATATTTACTTTGAAATTGTATTTTAAATAAAAGTAATAAATAATATAATATTTTAAATTAAATTAAATAGTTGAAAAACAATTTTTGCAATAAAGAAATGTAATCATTATCAGAGCATCAATCATCTGGGATGAAAATAAAATAAAACAAAATTAAATAATTTATTTGGCTGGAATAAAAAATAATAATATTTGAAACAATGAAAATATTTTTTTGAATAAAATGTAAAACTCAAATTAAAATGTTCACATTTTGAAAAACTGCTAAAGTAAATATGATTAGCCCTCTCAAAGAACTATACTTTTTTCATTTGGCTACAGAATGAACCACTGTCGTCCAATAACTTGCCTAATTAACTTTAATTTCCTAGTTAACCTTGTTAACTTGTTTCTTTAAATTGCACTTTAAGCTGAATACTAGTATCTTCCAAAATAACTAGATAAAATATTACTAAATAAAATTAAACATTACTAAATCAAATATGGGCAGCACGGTGGCGCAGTGGGTAGCACAATCGCCTCACAGCAAGAAGGTCGCTGGTTCGAGCCTCGGCTGGGTGAGTTGACGTTTCTGTGAGGAGTTTGCATGTTCTCCCCATGTTCGTGTGGGTTTCCTCCGGGTGCTCCGGTTTCCCCCCACAAGTCCAAAGACATGCGCTATAGGTGAATTGGGTAAGCTAAAATTGTCTGTAGTGTATGAGTGTGTGTGGATGTTTCCCAGTGATGGGTTGCAGCTGGAAGGGCATCCGCTGCGTATAACATATGCTGGATAAGTTGGCGGTTCATTCCGCTGTGGCAACCCCAGATTAATAAAGGGACTAAGCCGAAAAGAAAATGAAATGATAAATAAAATATTAAGAACTGTCATCATGTTAAAGACAAAATAAATTAATTTCAAAACTATTCATTTAAAAATGTGTTGAACATTTTCTCTCCATTAAAAATCACTTGGGAAATATTTTAAAAAGAATTAACATTTCACATCAAGTCCATTATGCTTTTTATGTAATCTTTTTCTGTCAAATGTTCAGCTTGAAAATTGTATTGTTTTCCCATAATCACCATCACTGATTCTCCAGGATATTCTGTTCACAGTTGAAGTCAGAATTATTCGCCCTCCTGTGATTTTTCTTTTCCTTTTTTCTTATTTCCCAAATGATGTTTAATAGATTCAGGAATTTCTCACAGTATTTCCTATAATATTTTTTCTTCTGGAGAAAGTCTTATTTGTTTTATTTTGGCTACAATAAAAGAATTAAAAAAAATTTTTTATGTATTTTTATGGTCAATATTATTCGCCCCCTTAAGCAATATATATTTTTTCGATTGTCTACAGAACAAACCACTGTTATACAATGACTTGCCTAATTACCCTATCCTGCCTAGTTAACCAATTAAGCCTTTAAATGTCACTTTAAGCTGAATACTAGCGTCTTGAAAAATATCCAGTAAAATATTATGTGCTGTCATCATGGCAAAGATAAAAGAAATCAGTGATTAGAAATAATACAAATGTTTAGAAATGTGTTGAATAAATCTTCTTTCCGTTAAACAGAAACTGGGGGGAAAATAATTCAGGAGGGCGAATAATTCAGACTTTATATGTACCCGATTTATAAAAGCACAGACCTGACCAGCTGGAAGATGTCGTGTATGAGACTGGCCCTGTCGTTGCTGCTGAACACAGTGTGGTTCATTCGGAGCTGGTTAATCAAACAATCCCAGCCTCCGGACTCATAATGCACAATATAATATCCTCGCAGATCCACGTTAAATTTAATCCACTCCACCTTCTCTGGCAGGTAAAACACATCTGCGGGCACACAGAACAGTTCAATCTCAGCACAACTGAAGGTAAAATGGCTGGGTTTAATATTTGATAATGTGACACAGCAAACCTCTGTGGGTTTTCAGCAAGAAGCGCTGCACTGCATTACTGCCACTGGTGATGTATGTCAGAGGAACCTGCCACAGGAAGCTTGATGAACTGGGAGACAAGAAAAATACAGAAAATCAATATAAAAAACAAACAAAAATAATAATAATATAATGATAGTAGGGCAGCACGGTGGCGCAGTGGGTAGCACAATCGCCTCACAGCAAGAAGGTTGCTGGTTCGAGCCTCGGCTGGGTCAGTTGGCATTTCTGTGTGGAGTTTGCATGTTCTCCCCGTGTTGGAGTGGGTTTCCTCCGGGTGCTCCGGTTTCCCCCACAAGTCCAAAGACATGCGGTATAGGTGAATTGGCTAGAGTAAATTGTCCGTAGTGTATGAGTGTGAATGAGTGAGTATGGATGTTTGCCGGTGATGGGTTGCAGCTGGAAGGGCATCCACTGCGTAAAACATATGCTGGATAAGTTGGCGGTTCATTCCGCTGTGGCGACCCCAGATTAATAAAGGGACTAAGCCGAAAAGAAAATGAATGAATTGTATTGAATTGAAACCCACCCGAACAAGGGGAGAACATGCAAACTTCACACAGAAACGCCAACTGACCCAGCCGAGGCTCGAACCAGTGACCTTCTTGCTGTGAGGCGATTGTGCTACCCACTGCGCCACAGCGTCTCTTGAATTGTATGGTTTTAAAAATATTATTGTTACTTTTTTGGCTGAAATAAAAAAATATTTAATCATTATCAGGGGCATCAATTATCTGGGTCTAAAATAAAATGAAGAACAATTTTTTTCCAAAACTGTATTTTTTGTAAATTATTATTCCTACTTTTTATTTGGCTGGAATAAAAAAAATATTTGAAATAATCCTACAAATGTATTTAAATAAAATAATAAACAAATTTAAAATTGTAACATAAAATTTTTTGATCACAATGCATTATTAACATATTACACGGCCGTCTGGAATACTTGATTCTGACTGGTCAATCGCGACACTCCAAGATATGAATAAAAATTGCAAAAATAAAAAAACTATAATAATAAATTCACAAATTCTTATTTTGAATAGTAATACACCATGAATGTGTACAGAAAAGCTTTTTACTTTCGTAAACACCCTAATTGAAAGTACTAATTTATATAAAAAAACTAATTTAGACTAATAGATTAATAGACTAATAGGCTCATGTAAATTAATAGATTAAATATAATATTACAATATAAATATTAAATGAAAAAGTGAACTATGTACTCTTACCGGACCTAAAACTGAGATCAAATAAAATGATAGAAAATGTATTTATTATTTAATCTCCCTCAAGTGGTTATAAGCTATTTTCAAATTTTAATAAATGTATTAAATTAGACAAAAATTAATAAACTTACTTACTCCCAGGGCCATTTATATCGAAGTTGACATTTAGCCGCACCATATTGGTGTTTCGTAACATCTAGTTTTTTATTTTATTTTTTTATGAGGCGAGTTGTTGGGCCCAACGCTCAACCCCCAATCTGGAGGACCAGGACATGCACACATACACTACGGACAATTTAGCTTACCCAATTCACCTACAGCACATGTGTTTGGACTGTGGGGGAAACCGGAGCACCCGGAGGAAACCCACGCCAACACGGGGAGAACATGCAAACTCAGAAATTCATTTCTCACACAGAAATTCAGACTGACCCAGCCGGGGCTCAAACCAGCGACTTTCTTGCTGTGAGGCCAAAGTGCTAACCACTGAGCCACCGTGTCGCCCCTGACTTTAATCACATATATTTCAGAAGATTATTAAAACGATTGATTCTTAAACGAAAGAGTCGACTCTTTATTGAATAAATGATTTGTCTTGTGTTTGTATCTTTTGCCTGCACGCATTGACGTCGATATGAGACATTGCCAAATATGAAGTGCCGGATCCGGTAAAACATGAACGCGCCTTTCCCTTCAAACATTAGCGCAGCGCGGGGGATCATAGGATTGATCATGACGTGAAGATTACTATCACTGAGACATGACCAGAGATGCGGCTGTGGGGAATAAAGGGTTGAAGTTCATTTTCACAACAACACCACAGTATAACCAACCGTGTGCTGTGTTTGTTTCTGTCATTTTTCTGATGACTGATACAATAACCTACCCTGCAACGCGGGATTCGCCAGATGTTTGTTAAAGTAAGGATCAGCAAAGACTATTAATGTATGGGACTTTGTCAGTAACTGTTACACAGTTTATATGAACCAGTTTCTTCTTCCTCCAGATCCTGTAAGTGTTTCTCTTCATACACAACCTGTAAGTTTGATTAAAATGGTTGCCTCCTTGTATTCTGCAGTTTGTAAAATATGTATTTAATTGTGTGTTGTAACTTGTAATCGCTCCCCGCGGCTTATCTATTATAGATGATCACTTATCTATTATATTTACTATTAGGTTAGTGTATACTCCATTCAGCCGCTTTCGTTTCTGTCAGCTTTGAATTTAATCAAAAAATTATTCAACTATTTCGGATCAGTGCTATGTTTTGTGTGTAATTTTTATGTTTTATGGCAAGTAGCCATGTAATACGCAAGATAAAGTACATCCAGGACAGTTGTTTTCACAGAATAAAGCTCTTTAATCTTATACAACAGTGCTCCGCTTTGTGCCTGGCTGCCGATAAACCTGTCAGGCTTTATTCTGCAATAACAACCATCTGGATGTACTTTATCCCTTACATAACACTGTTTACTTGAAATAGTACACACGGTACTACTAAAACAAGTACTATTTTTGAAAACGTTAGTTTGTATAATATACAATTTAGCAGTAGTTTAGTCTTACTTTGACGATTCTGCTCCTTTGAGGAAGCGCTCCTGTTTAAGAGTGACCTCTTGACCTTTGACCTCCACAGTGATTAAAGGAAAGCCCTCCTGCAGAGTCCAGGTGTCCATGATGGCTCCAACGTCAACACTGTCCTCCTTAAACCACTTCTGTTAGAACAGATTGTTATGAATACTTAAAGTGATTTAAAATGTACCTACTATTTACTCACCTTCGAGTGGTTGCAAACCTGTTTGAGTTTCTTCTTCTGTTGAACACAAAAGAAGATATTTCGAAGAAAGCTGAAAACCTGTAACCATCGACTTCCATAAAAGGAAAAACAAATACTATGAATGTCAGTGGTTACAGCTTTACAACATTTTTCAAAATATCTTCTTTTGTATTCAACAGAAGAAACACAAACAGGTTTGCAACCACTCTAGGGTGAGTAAATGGGTGAGCTATCTCTTTAATAAACTCATTTATTCAGGTTTGTGTGAAGACATTTAGTGTGAAACTATGGAGCCAGATCAGTCTCAAAAATAATACATTTACAAAATAAAATTCATACATCCAAAATCCAATTTGTAAATTCAAAACACGATTCAAAAAATACACAAATCCAATACATTAAATAAAAAAAACGATTAAAAAAATACACAAATCCAATTAATATATTCAAAACACGATTAATAAATACACAAATCCAATCTGCTAAATAAAAAAAAACGATAAAAAAAAATACACAAATCCAATTCGTAAATTCAAAACCCGATTCAACAGTACGCAAATCCAATTCATTAAATAAAAAAACGATAAAACAAATTTACAAATCCAATTCTTAAATTCAAAACACGATTAATAAATGCACAAATCCAAATTCGTGAATTCAAAACACGATTCAACAACATACAAATCTAACTTGTTAAATTAAAAAATGATAAAAAAAATATGCGAATCCAATTCATAATTTGAAAACCCGATTCAACAGTACGCAAATACAATTCGTTAAATAAATAAAAAACTATTAAAAAATACACAAATCCAAATTCGTAAATTCAAAACACGATTCAAAAACATTCATTCATTCATTTTCATTTCGGCTTAGTCCCTTTATTAATCTGGGGTCACCACAGCGGAATGAACCGCCAACTTATCCAGCATATGTTTTACGCAGCGGATGCCCTTCCAGCTGCAACCCATCTCTGGGAAACATCCATACACACCCATTCACACTCATACACTATGGACAATTTAGTCTATCCAATTCACCTATACCACATGTCTTTGGACTTGTGGGGGAAACCGGAGCACCCGGAGAAAACCAACGCCAACACAGGGAGAACATGCAAACTCCACACAGAAACGCCAACTGACCCAGCCGAGGCTCGAACCAGCGACCTTCTTGCTGTGAGGCGAACGTGCTACCCACTGCGCCACTGTGAGGCCCCGATTCAAAAACATACAAATCCAATTCTTTAAATAAAAAAAAATGATAAAAAACGCGCGAATCCAATTCGTAATTTCAAAACACAATTTAACAGTACGCAAAACCAATTCATTAAATTAAAAAACGATTAAATAAAAATTCACAAATCCAATTCGTAATTTCAAAACACGATTCAACAATACGCAAATACAATTCGTTAATTAAAAAAAAACTATTAAAAAAAATACACAAATCCAATTAATAAATTCAAAACACGATTCAACAACATACAAATCCAATTAGTTACATTTAAAAAATGATTAAAAAAATACACAAATCCAATTTCGGAAATTCAAAACACGATTCAAAACTACACAAAACCAATTTGTTAAATAAAATAAAACCAATT
>CAIGQW010053047.1:630205-653411 GCA_903798125.1 Danio choprae | reverse complement strand
ATCTATCTATCTATCTATCTATCTATCTATCTATCTATCTATCTATCCATCTATCTATCCATCCATGATATATCCATCCTTCAATCAACATCAAATCTATCTATCTTGAGACTTGTGGAGCTCTGCATCATTAGATTTGCTCTTCAGTGTTTGGGCTTTTAGCAGTGACATTTATATATTACACTGAACTGAACTAAACTGAACTTCAACTCTGAAAACTGGACTGACACAGTTTCAATTTACTGGAACGTCTACGTTAAGCTGCGCGGACACAATTTACATTGTAAAAAAAGTGCTATAGAAACAAAGATGAATTGAATTAATAGTTGTAGAGAAACGTCGTCTCACCACTTGCAGCTCAGGGTGTGTGATGTTGACGGACACGTACTCCATGAACTTGGCAAATCCCTCGTTTAACCACAGGTCGTTCCACCACTGCATTGTGACCAGGTTTCCAAACCACTGAAAAAACAACATAATTCAATGTCCTGATGAGTGTCTATGGAGGGTCAGAGAGCTCTCGGGTTTCATCTAAAATATCTTCATTTGTGTTCAAAAGATGAATGAAGGTCTCAGGAGTTGTGACAGATATGACATGAGGATACGTCATTTATAACGTAATTTTTAATTAGAGGGAAGTATTCCTATAGCATATGTTCAATCTTAATACCAGATGTAAACAGGGCCTAAGAGATTTATTTGTACTTCTGCGTCAAGCACACGCGTATGCTCTGGCGCAGCGTTTGCGCGGTCGCATAGCCCTCGCCGTGGCTGATGCCATCTCTGACACGCACCTCTCAAAAAAATTTAACTACACGTCGCAACGACACATATCGCAAGCTTTGTGATTGGTCGGCTTAGTAGCGTTGATGAGTGTGGGCGGTGCTTAGAGCCGCGAGCACGATGGAGCGAGAGTTTACAAGTGTGAAGTCCTGTGAAGAAGCTCCAGATGGAAACTTTAGTTTTGTGTTTACCTTAGGATTAAAGTTGTTGCACGTCCGCCAGTTCCCGCCTCTGAATGAGCGAGTTTTAGCTACTTGTACATTAGGGTATCGTTCAGAAAAAACAAAACATCGCAAAGAAACTTGACACAGAAGAACATAAATACCTACTGGCAGCTAGCGTTTGGGAAGTGTTATTTCAGAGCAACACAAACAGCACGCAGAGGGATTGCACTACGCGCAAGGCATGCGCCGTGGGTCACAGCGATCACTCCATGCAGAAGTATAAACTAGGCATAAGAGGAGATCTAAATAACTATACTGCAAAAAAACATAATCTTGCTGCCTTAATATTTTTTAGTTAAATCAAATTCACTTTTCTAGTCATCTCAACTTAAATCAATCAAACTGACTAAAAATATTAAGTTAAACTTTGAATAATGTAAAAAAATAAGATGAAACCCCAAAAACTTAAAGCAACATAAAAATATTTGTTCTCTTGTCTTTTTGTCATTACATTTTTTACAGTGTATGTTAAAAGACGACAAAAGAAACTTTAAAATATCCTACAACAACCAAACATCACTTGATTTCTTCTCGACTTACCCTCCAATTGACAATATCCATTCATTCATTTTCTATTCGGCTTAGTCCCTTTATTAATCTGGGGTAGCCACAGCGGAATGAACCGCCAACTTATCCAGCATATGTTTTACGCAGCGGATGCCCTTCCAGCTGCAACCCATCACTGGGAAACTTTCATATGCACTCATACACTACGGACAATTTAGCTTACCCAATTCCCCTATTCCGCATGTCTTTGGACTGTGGGGGAAACCGGAGCACCCGGAGGAAACCCTCACCAACACGGGGAGAACATGCAAACTCCACACAGAAATGCCAGCTGACCCAGCCGGGGCTCGAACCAGCGACCTTCTTGCTGTGAGGCGATCGTGCTACCCACTGCGCCACCGTGCTGCCTCAAATTGAATACAATTCTACAATTATTTACATTAACTATAATGAGTATAACGTTTGATAATAATGATTACAATATAAGGATAAAATTGCTCAGCAATAATATTTGTCACCAAATAAAACTAATATGAATCCATATGTAATCTCCATGTATGTTTCCATTTAGGTGATCTTGCAGTGTGAAGAATAACGTACAGTTAAACGACCATGAGTACAATTAATTTAGAAAAAACTTGGGAAAACAACTTTCCTAAAATAATTTAAGCACTTTCCAGGTGCATTTTCAAAATTTTCCAGCACTATTTCAAGTTTGGCAAATGACATATTATATAACAAAAAGCCATGAAAACAAATGTATTTATGTTATTCATTCATTCATTTTTTTTCGGCTGAGTGCCTTTATTCATCTGGGGTCGCCACAGCGGAATGAACCGCCAACTTATCCAGCATATGTTTTACGCAGCGGATGCCCTTCCAGCTGCAACCCAGTACTGAGAAACACCCATACACTCTCATTCACACTCATACACTACGGACAATTTAGCTTACCCAATTCACCTTTAGCGCATGTCTTTGGACTTGTTGGGGAAACCGGAGCACCCGGAGGAAACCCACGCCAACACGGGGAGAACATGCAAACTCATTTATGTGACTGCCATTAAAATTCCTCCAAACATCAACAATTTCATGGGTTTTTATTAATTGAATTAGACGCTTCTGTGAAGCAATGTGTGGTTCAACATGATTCCTATCAAGAATGCCCTCAGCGCAATTAAAATCCCCCCCCTAAAACTTTCTCAGGGTTACAATTACTTAAAACATTACTCAGCGTGTCAAGGAAAACCATCCTTTCTAACGCATTCACTGGGACATACACACATATAAAAATAAAAGAATAATTTCCAAACTGGGCATCAACTTTTAAAAGTCTACCTTTTATGACTTCATCCACCTGATAGGAAACAGGAATGAAGCTCTTAGAGAATAGAATAGCAACCCCACTGCTAGTTGAAGTCAAATGACCTTAAAATTGATAACCCATCAAATTCCTTACCCCAGTCACAACTGTTTAAAGCAGGGGTCACCAATCTCAGTCCTGGAGGGCCGGTGTCCCTGCAGGGTTTAGCTCCAACTTGCCTCAACACACCTGCCTGGGGGTTTCAAGTATACCTAGTAAGACCTTGATTAGCTTGTTCAGGTGTGTTTGATTAGGGTTGGAGCTCAAATCTGCAGGACACCGACCCTCCAGGAACAGGTTTGGTGACCCCTGGTTTAAAGCATCACTATGCATTTCTTGAATACACAAAACATCAATTCTCTTTTGTTTAATTATTTCGTATATACACATAAATGCCAGCTGACACAGCCGAAGCTCGAACCCAGCGACCTTCTTGCTGTGAGGCGACAGCGCTACTTTTATGTTACTTTAACTTAATTTATGTTTAGGTTTATTTTAAGTTAATAGGTTTAACATTATTGTTTTAGTCAGTTTGATTCATGTAAATTGAGATGACTAGAAAATTTCATTTGATTCAACTAAATTTAAAGCAGTAAGATTTTTTTTACAGTGTATATACATATACAGCGCATACTTCATCACATTATATCACATGCTATGTCTTTTATTATTCTAGAGTATAGTATAGTATTCTTAGGGGGGGGGGGGGGGGAAATCATCAGTTTAATTACTTTCATTTACTCTCTTTATTAAGATTTGTTTATTTAAATTGAAATATTTAATTATTAGTACCCGTTTAATAAGATCGATTATTATTAAAGCAGGGCCTCACGGTGGCGCAGTGGGTAGCACAATCGCCTCACAGCAAGAAGGTCGCTGGTTCGAGCCTCGCCTGGGTCAGTTGGCGTTTCTGCGTGGAGTTTGCATGTTCTCCCCGTGTTGGCGTGGGTTTCCTCCGGGTGCTCCGGTTTCCCCCACAAGTCCAAAGACAGGCGGTACAGGTGAGAGAGAATTTTGATTTTATTGCCATTTCAGCTTCTATGGCTATGTCATGGCAAAAAACAGATCAAGTTTACCACATTTTATAAATACCACTTTTTTATAATTAAAAAAATATTCTAACAATTAAAAGTCATCAACAGCAATAAATAATACACAAAATAAAATACATAAATAATGATGATAATATATAAGATAAAAAAAACTAAAACAGATTTTTAAGGTTTGCGTTCGGTAAAAATTTTACAATTGTTTCCTCCGGGTGCTCTGGTTTCCCCCACAAGTCCAAAGACATGCGGTACAGGTGAATTGGGTAAGCTGAATTGTCCGTAGTGTATGTGTGTGAATGAGAGTGTATGGAAGTTTCCCAGTGATGGGTTGCAGCTGGAAGGGCATCCGCTGCTTAAAACATATGCTGGATAAGTTGGCGGTTCATTCCGCTGTGGCGACCCCAGATTAATAAAGGGACTAAGCCGAAAAGAAAATGAATGAATTATTAAAGCAACACATTTTACAATGACATTTTCAAGCACTTCATCCAAAATCTAAGTGTGTTTCAAAGCTTGAAACCTCTAGATACAAATTCAAGCATTTTCAAGGATTTCCAGCAGGATTTTATATGCATTTATCATTCCTTGGATTGAATTAGCAGTATAAAAATCAACCTGATGGGCTAGTTCGTGAGCGATGACTTTAGTGATGCCTAGTTTGTCAGAGGAAGAAGATTTCTCTGGGTCAAAGAGCAAACCGGACTCTCTGTACGTCGACAGACCCCAGTTCTCCATAGCACCCGACTGGAAATCTGGGATGGCTGCGAGATCTGCAAGATAATTAAAAGATAATTATAGACACAATTCAGTTCTAAAAATGTTCTGATCACAGTTTGGTAAACAAATGTCTTCAAGCTAGATTTTAAAGGGACAGTTCACCCAAAAATGAAATGGGTTTTTGAATTTGAGATGAACAGAAAAGAAGATGTTTTGAAAAATGCTGAAAACCTGTAGCCATTAGCTATATTTTCATCCAAAGAAGGCGAATTACATTTATGCCCAATATCTGGAATATTGCATTAAACTTGCGAATAAAGCATCCTATGAGTCAAAGAGAACAAAATGGTCACTTCCTGATAAACTGGCGGCAAATATCAAAAAGAAAAATGGCGTTTACTGCAGTAGGAGAAGCCACTGTGTATGATACATTTCTTGTGCCTCGGAAAACGAAACAAGCATTCGGTGGCTTTTAGAGGTGTGAGACGTTTTTTTTGCAGAACAGACGCTCAAGACAGTTTAGGAGGTAATAATAATAATAATAATTCATTCATTCATTTTCTTTTCTGCTTAGTACCTTTATTATTCTGGGGTCGCCACAGCGGAATGAACCGCCAACTTATCCAGCATATGTTTTACTGGGAAACATCCACACACACTCATTCACACACATGCACTACAGACAATTTAGCTTACCTAATTCACCTGTACTGCATTTCTTTGGACTTGTGGGGGAAACCGGAGCACCCGGAGAGACCCACGCCAACACGGGGAGAACATGCAAACTCCACACAGAAATGCCAACTGACCCAGCCGAGGCTCGAACCAGCGACCGTCTTGCTGTGAGGCGATTGTGCTACCCACTATAATAATAATAATAATAATAATAATAATAATAATAATAATAATAGGGCTGCACGGTGGCGCAGTGGGTAGCACGATCGCCTCACGTTTCCCAGTGATGGGTTGCAGCTAGAAGGGCATCCACTGCGTAAAACATATGCTGGATAAGTTGGCGGTTCATTCCACTGTGGCGACCCCAGATTAATAAAGGGACTAAGCCAAAAAGGAAATGAATGAATGAATGAATGAATGAATGAATGAATGAATAATAATAATAATAATAATAATAATAATAATAATAACAATAATAATACTGTGATGACAGACTGTTGCTGAAGGATTTTAGAATGACGAAAACAACACTTCAGATGTTTTACAATGTGCTCGATCCACGGGTTTGTCCATTAATGGCACCCAATCGCAGACATTTTTGCTATCACATGATCTGTTAAAACAAAAGTTTAAGCACATTTTTTCTTATCAAATACAAAGTTTGTCATACTCAGTTGTGCGCATACATTTTAATGTGATTTGTACATTTACATTTTAATGCGCATCCTGGGACTTACATTAAGCATCTTTTTATGCAAATTCCAATCTAAAATGTGCATAAAAAATAGCAAGATAGAAGCATAACTATTGTTTTTCATAGTATTCTTTTTCTTACTATGGAAGTCAATGACTACCGGTATCCAACACTTTTCTCTTGTGTTAAATGGACAAAATAAAGTCCTAAAGGCAAGGCAAGTTTATTTATATAGCATACTCAGTGGTAATTCAAAGTAATTTACATAAACAAAATAAAAGAAACATAAAATACAACCATAAGAAATACAGTTGAAGTCAAGTAATTAAAATACAGTATTCGCCCTCCTGTGATGTTTAACAGAGGAAAGAATTTCTCACAGTATTTCCTATAATATTTTTTCTTCTGGAGAAAGTCTTATTTGTTTTATTTTGGCTAGAATAAAAGCAGTTTTTAATTATTTTTTTACTATTTTAAGGTCAATATTATTAGCCCCCTTAAGCAATATTTGTTTCAGATTGTCTACAGAAGAAACCACTGTTATACAATGATTTGCCTAATCATCCTAACTTGTTTTAATTACCCTTTAAATGTCACTTTAAGCTGAATACTAGTATATTGAAAAATATCTAGTCAAATATTATGTGCTGTCATCATGGCAAAGATAAAAGAAATCAGTTATTAGACATGAGTTATTAAAACTATTACGTTTAAACATGTGTTGAAAGAAATCTTCTCTCTAATGCTGGTCCCGCATTATCCAATTCAGACGATTCCTAAGCCACTATAAATACCATAAGTTTTATATCACAGCCATCTTCGTTTTGAAGAATCCCCCCTTCCACCCCTACTCCTCCTTTCCTAGATGGGTGGCACGGTGGCCCAGTGGTTAGCACTGTTGCCTCACAGCCAGAACGTCACTGGTTCTAGTCCTTACCAAGCCAGCTGATGTTTCTGTGTGGAGTTTACACATTCTCCCCGTGCTCACGTGGGTTTCCACCTGGTTCCCCGGTTTCCTCCCACAGTCCAAAAACATGCAACTTAAGTTAATTGACTAATCCAAATCGCCATCATAGACATGCTCCTAGTAAGTAGTCATCTCAAGAGCAATCACTATCCGTTCAGTAGCTACTACAGCAGGGGAGTTCTCAAGATCTACCTGAGCTCAAACTCCCCTCTCGCCTTGCAAACGGGAGGGAGCCCCGGGCTCGAGGATATATGAGCTCAGGGCTCTCTCCTGGGACAGCATGCCAAACAAGCTTTATAACCAATCATCAGCTAAGTGTGAACTCTTGAAACTGAAATTGTGGAAAAAATATACAGGAAAGTAATGGGTAGCAAGCACATGAGGGCGAGTAAACGGTGAGTAAATTTTCATTTGTGAGTGAACAATCCCTTTATCGTGCATTTCATTTTCAGCTGCTGATCACTTTCACACTCACCGTGTTTGGGAAGCGGATACGGGATGTCAAAATACTCATCATAAAAGTCGAGCATTGTGACGGCGGTGTCGAGAGCATACTCCGCTTGACTGATCTTCTCGGGAACTGTATACACTGATATCTGCAAAAACAAAATAAAGATGCAGGATATGAAGACTGAAAGGGCTGTTTTCTTGAGGTCTGGTTACGTTTGAAAGTGTACTTGTTGACTTGCCTCAACTCCGTGCTGACTTTTTTTACTGATGGAGTGGAAATCGCAGATGATGAAGGCCACCAAGTATGTGCTCATCTTTACCGTGGAGTCAAATTGATCCTCCAGAGTGCCGTCAGCTAGCTCCACAGTTCTCAGCTATTGGGTAACATATAGCATTAGTTTGCATTTACATGAAATGGTCTGAAAATGTTCATTCATTTATTCATTCACCTTCGGCTTAGTCCCTTATTTATCAGGGGTCACCACAGCGGAAAATTCATATTTATATTTATCGGCTAATATATCGGACTTATCAGTAAGCCCACATGAAATCTCCACACTCAGAAATCCACAGATCTCCATGTATAATCTATTTATTTACTTTTGTAAATATATGTGCAAGCATATTTTTATTTCGTTTTTATATTAAATTTCAGTAATATTATTAACTAATATCCAAATTGGGCCTCACGGTGGCGCAGTGGGTAGCACGATCGCCTCACAGCAAGAAGGTCGCTGGTTTGAGCCTTGTCTGGGTCAGTTGACGTTTTTGTGTGGCGTTTGCATGTTCTCTCCGTGTTGGTGTGGGTTTCCTCCGGGTGCTCCGGATTCCCCCACAAGTCCAAAGACATGCGCTATAGGTGAATTGGGTAAGCTAAATTGTCCTTAGTGTATGTATGTGTGTGAATGATTGTGTGTGGATGTTTCCCGGTGATGGGTTGCGGCTGGAAGGGCATCCGCTGTGTAAAACATATGCTGGATAAGTTGGCGGTTCATTCTGCTGTGGCGACCCCAGATTAATAAAGGGACTAAGCCGAAATGAAAATGAATGAATATCCAAATGTTTATATATTTTATTTATAACACAGTTTGTAAAGTAATATTTTCTGTCTGTTAGTAGATATATGATACAAGAAGCTTGCTTTGTTTACCAAACGAGTGGATCTAATTTAATTTGCATTGTAAATTTCAATTAAATAAAAGTTCAAACGTTTTTGTTCAGCATAAATTCTGCACAGAAATAGTAAAAAATGTCCACTGATTCCGTCTGGCCCTGATTATCGGTCAAAAACTCCATATCCGTGCATCCCCATGACTAACCTATTTTTTCTAATTAAATTCACCACATGCATGCATTTTAAGCGCTCTGCAAAAGATATTTCGGGATTTGTCTGTTTTTTATAGTGTGATTTTTGGTGAAATACAATGAATACAAATAGAATCAATTTTTTTTTTACATAATACAAGTAAATATTGTGCACCTTGGGCATGTTTGATATGGATATGTGCCTTGAATCTCTGCGCACGCGGATGGTGAAGTTGGCTTTGAATGCAGGCTCATCAAAACAAGGAAAGGCAGCTCGAGCATGTGTCGGCTCAAACTGAGTGGACGCCAACATCCTATAGGAACAAAGAAATACATCCCTTTAATGGGGTTTTACCCTTTAATGCTACTTCACATACACTACCAGTCAAACGTTTGGATTTAGTAAGATTTTTTAATGTTCTATAAGCTTATTCTGCTCACAAAGGCTGTATTTATTTAATTAAAAACACAGTAGAAAGTGTGAGATTTGGAAATGTTACTGCAATATTGAAGAACTGTTGTTTTATTGAATGTAGTGGTTTGAATGTAATGGTTTAAAGCTGAATTTTAAGGATGATTAGTCTTTAGTGTCACATAAAACTTCAAATATTTAAGTATTATGAGCTGCTCAAAAGGGCAACGCAGTGGCGCAGTGGGTAGCACAATCGCCTCACAGCAAGAAGGTCGCTGGTTCGAGCCTCGGCTGGGTCAGTTGGCATTTCTGTGTGGAGTTTGCATGTTCTCCTCGTGTTGGTGTGGGTTTCCTCTGGGTGCTCCGGTTTCACCCACAGTCCAAAGACATGCGGTACAGGTGAATTGGGTAAGCTAAATTGTCCGTAGTGTATGTGAATGAGTGTGTGTGGATGTTTCCCAGTGATGGGTTGTGACTGGAAGGGCATACGCTACATAAAACATATGTTGGATAAGTTGGCGGTTCATTCCGCTGTGGCGACCCCAGATTAATAAAGGGACTAAGCCGAAAAGAAAATGAATGAATGAATGAGCTGCTCAAGAGTGGCACGGTGACTCAGTGGTTAGCACTGTTGCCTCACAACAAGAAGTTTGCTGGTTCGAGTCCCAGCTGGGCCAGTTGGCATTTCTATGTGGAGTTTGCATGTTCTCCCCGTGTTGGCGTGGGTTTCCTCTGGGTGCTCCGGTTTCCCTCACAGTCAAAAAACATGTCCAAACACATGCGCTATAGATGAATTCATTCATTAATTTTCCTTTGGCTTAGTCCCTTATTTATCAGGGGTCACCACAGCGGAATGAACCGCCAACAACCCAGAGGAAACCCACTCAAACACGGAGAACAAGCAAACTCCACACAGAAATGCCAACTGACCCAGCCGGGGCTCGAACCAGCGACCTTCTTGCTGTGAGGCGATTGTGCTACCCACTGCGCCACCATGCTGCCCGCTATAGGTGAATTGAATAAACTAAATTGGCCGTAGTGTATTTGAGTGAGTGAGTGTGTATGGGTGTTTCCAAATACTGGAAGGGCATCCGCTGTGTAAAACATATGTTGGAATAGTTGGCGGTTCTTTCCGCTGTGGCGACCCCTAATGATTAAAGGGACTAAGCCGAAGGAAAATGAATGAATCAATGAATAATGGAGCAGCAAGTCATCGCATTATAATGATTTCTGAAGGAACATGCGACACTGAAGACTGGAGAAACGACAGTAAAAATTCAGCTTTGAATGACAGGAATAAATTAAACTTGATACTACATTAAAAAAACAAAACAGTTGTTTAAAATTGTATGAATATTTCCCAATTTCTATTGTATTTTTCATCAAATAAATGGAGTATGGGTGCATAGCATTGGCTTCTTTTAAAACATCTTACAGTTTCCAAAGGTTTGACTGCTAGTGTATATATTCTGAACCAACAATGTATATGTGTCTTACCTAACCTCCCCACTATTTGTAGTATACTGGCCTTTATAAAAGCCATGGTAGCTGTCTGATAAGTTGGCGTAGAACTCCAAACGCACCACATGGCTTCCTTTCTCAAAAGTGAAGCCTTCAGAGAAGAGTGCAATCTGTTCATTGGCTTCAAACTCACTGATCTGAAGATCCTGATGATGATGATGATGATGATGTCTGGAGCCCAAAAGAAGAGCTTTGGAGATCTGGAGGTTCTTGCTGTGGAGGATGATGGATCTGGTGTCCTGTTTTACCTCTATTTGGATCTGAACTTCTCCAGTAAACGTCAGAGAGGTCAAGTTAGGGTGTATTAGGAGGTCATAATGCTGGGGTTTGACAATTTCTGGCAACCTCATCTTATTCCAGGGAAAAGGTAGCACGGTTTTGTCCATGTTGACGGTCATGCCATGGTTGCCAGCAAAAAGAGCACAGAATAACTCTACTAATGTAAAATAAAAATACTTGGCGGAGAACAGCATGGCGGAAAATATGAGTTTAACGTCAGCTCTCTGAATGTTTGATTAGGATATGTGCTCTTGTCACTTGATTGACACACATGAGATAGTTTACGATGTTTAGACGTCACAAAGCGACAAATATTCTCACAAATTATACGACATTCGTTAAAATAGGCGAAGAAAAGTTTCAAACAAACCTGCGCGAGATATCCGACCGGTAACGTAAATGAAAGTGAAACTGCGCAGTTGTCGCCCCCAAAATCGCATTTTTTCGTTTCAAAAACGTCTCATTTTGCCCTCATATTGCAGTATTATATGCTTTAACTACATGTACACATTATATGGTTTTATATATATATCGAATAACGCTATCCTTGTTTAAATAAACAACATTTTTAACGCTGAGGCGAACACAGATCCTCATGAATATTAACGTGAAGTACCGTAAGCGAATCACAGCGCGCATTTATTGGCTGTTGAATATTAACAAGATTACGTTTGTTGACGCATCCTTACGTTCAGTGCGAACGTCATCAAAAGCTTATTAATATTAATGAGCTAAGCTTTAAAGCTGGGAAAAAAACAGCGGCCTCTGTCGCAGCGGGTCAAAAAAACACTTACTACAAAATTCCCCTGAACATCTTACCTATATTTCACACACACACACACACACGCACACACACACAAGTGCTGGGCAAGGATTAATCGTGATTAATCACATACAAAATAAAAGTTTGTTTTGACATAATATATGTGTATGTATTCTATATATTTATGTATATGTGACACACACACACATACATAGAAACAACACTATACAAAACTATTTTGTTATATAGATATTTATATTTATACATAATTTGTATCATGTACACATATACTTGATATCTAAATATTTACTCAAACAATTGCTCAAATAGTAGCCCAAACACATGCAGCATAGGTCATAGATAAATTGGCCATAGTGTATGAGTGTGTGTGTGTGTGTGTCTGTGTGTGAATGAGTGTGCTTCCTAATACTGGGTTGTGGCTGGAAGGGCATCCACTGCGTAAAACATATGTTGGAGTAGTTGACAGTTCATTCCGCTGTGGCGACCTCTGAAATAGAGACTAAGCCAAAGGAAAATAAATGAATTAACTCAAATATATGCATGCATGTGTGTATTTATATATACACAATTAATATACACAGTACACACACTTAAACTATGTCAAAACAAACTTTAATTTTGGACGTGATTCATCGTGATTAATTTTTGCCCAGCACTAAAAAAAAACAGAACATCTTTTCAAAGTTTGGACTCCATATTTGGATTATTAGGAACCTAGCCGTTGCCCTATTATGCTAAAAAGGAATATTGTAACTGTATTGTTATCTAAAAAATAAGCAATGTTTTTAGCCCTTTTTCTGATCTGTTTTATTTGGGGTAGTCCTGTTTCTTTTCTTTTCTCTCCATTTGTGTTGATTTTTGTTTGCGTGTCTTTTGAAGATGTATTGTTATGTCTGTATCATTGTGAAAATCCAATAAACAATAATAATAATAATGAAAACTATTTATTTTCTGATTTTGGCATAAAGGAGCCCTCCACTATTTTTTAAATAGGCAAATTTACAACTCCCAAGAGCTAAACCGTTGAGTTTTAGCATTTTTAAATGCATTCAGCTGATCTCCAGGTCTGTTGAGAACACTTTTAGCTTAGCTTAGCATAAATCATTGAATCGGATTAGACCATTAGCATCTCACTCAAAACAGAGCAAAGAGTTTCAATAATTTTCCTATTTAAATCTTGTCAATAGTAAAATTACTGAATCTCTCAGATCATTTTTGAGTGAGATGCTAATGGTCTAATCCAATTCAATGATTTATGCTAAGCTAAGCTAAAAGTGCTCCTGCCAGACCCAGAAATCAACTGAATGGATTAAAAAATGGCAAAACACCTTTAAAATTGGGAAAAGAATACCTCAGGGGCATTCGCATATGTCTGAATGTGCATGGAAAATGGGATGCGCGTCACTTCCTTCACCAATTACAACGCACTCTGAGCTCGCGTTCATGTAGTGTCTGTCATTGCTGGGTAACCATCAACCGTTCTCTCAGAGGATGACAAACTGACAAACCATTGCTGCAGCTCTGATACAAGTGTTATTTATGACGAAAATTAAAAAGCAGCGGCCTCTCTCGCAGCGGGTCAGAAAACACTTACTACAAAATGAATAACAGCTTCAAAATCGATTATTTACATTTTATTGGCCGTCTTTGTCACAAAACGAAACGTGATTTTATTTATTGTGGATAAAAAAAGTTGACGAAATAAAAGAAAATGACATGCGAGAAAGAAAAGAAAATGGGATTTTCCTCAAATTTACTCCACTTTAGTTCAGATCCTGGAAGACAAATAAACATGATATTGTTCAGAAACAGACTATTAGAAAATATAAATGTTCCCTGAGAAAAAGACAAAAGCATTTTGTAAAAATTATACCTAATACATTTTTTCCCACTGATTGTAAACCTGATTGTAAGACTTGATTTTAAAATATATATATATTTATTGTCAAAATAGGCTGAAGTGGGCATACTTATAGATATTTTAACTGCAAGGGAAAGTACTGGCAGCATTTCCAATAAGTCACCTTTTACTATATCTTAATCTAGACCACTGGTGTCAATTCCAGTTCCTGGAGGGCCGCAGCTCTGCACAGTTTAGTTCCAACTCTAATTAGACAGACCTGATCAAACTAACTGAGTCCTTCAGGTGTGTTTGAAACCTGCAGGTAAGTGTGTTGAAGCAGGGTTGGAACTAAACTGTGCAGAGCTGCGGCTCTTCAGGAACTGGAATTGACACCTGTGATCTAGACTAACCCTATAGTCATGGCTGTGGATTAATGCAATGCTTCAATACTCGATAACAAAAATAAATAAATACAAATCAATAAAACTCAAATCATCAAAATAACATTTAAAAGAAATCTGACATTTGCCCACCATTTTAAACTCGCATGTAAAAAGGAAAGAAGACATAAAACCATCACACAGCACTACTCACAGTATCTCATATCCGTTTACGAGATTGACAGTTTTGTGGAAGGATTATACTTTCATAGCTGCCAGAAATCATGACAAATTTAAATTAAACTAAATACATAAAGCTCAACGTTTGCTTTCCATTATATAAAACGTCACATGGATTTACATTCTAAAGGGAGTCAACGTTTCATAGTAATGGATAAAAACCTTTACAAAGGCCCACTGACACAGGTCTTCCCATTATCTATGTGCATGAAAACACGTATTATTTTACACCCCAAAATAATAACAATAATAAATAAATAACCTGTTTATTTTAATCAACAAAGCTAAAGAATCTTTTGTTTTGCAGGTTTCTTTTTATTCTACTCAGTCCAGACACTGTTGCTGCACCATCCAACCAGCTTCCGGGACTTCACACCTTCTCTTCCTTCCCTGCATTCGCATTTGTGAGGGCCGTTGTCTAAACAGCAAAAACAAAGTACATCAACACAAATCTCTCTCTCAAAAAAAAGGTCTAAAATGCATATACAGAGTCATGGGAAGAAGTTAGGACATATAACATCTTTTATTTCTGATTTTGGCATAAAGGAACCCTCCAAGAGTTAAACAGTTGAGTTTTAGCATTTTTTTAATGCATTCAGCCAATCTCCAGGTCTGGCGGGAGCACTTTTAGCTTAGCTTAGCATAAATCACTGAATCGGATTAGACCATTAGCATCTCCCTCAAAACTGACCAAAGAGTTTCAATAATTTTCCTATTTAAAGCTTGTCAATCATAAAATTACTATCCGATTCAATGATTTATGCTAAGCTAAGCTAAAAGCGCTCCAGCCAAACCCAGAGATCAGCCGAATGTATTAAAAAAATAAAAAAGTAAAACTCAGCTATCTAATATTTTAGCAGTTGTAAAATCAGCCTATTTAAAAAAAAAAAATAGTGAAAAAATTAATTAAAAAAAATTAAATCTCGGATGAACATCTTTTTTTCTGATTTTGGCATAAAGGAGCCCTCCACTATCTTTTAAATAGGCAAATTTACAACTCCCAAGAGCTAAACCGTTGAGTTTTAGCATTTTTAAATACATTCAGCTGATCTCCAGGTCTGTTGAGAACACTTTTAGCTTAGCTTAGCATAAATCATTGAATCGGATTAGACCATTAGCATCTCACTCAAAACAGACCAAAGAGTTTCAATAATTTTCCTATTTAAATCTTGTCAATAGTAAAATTACTGAATCTCTTAGATCATTTTTGAGTGAGATGCTAATGGTCTAATCCAATTCAATGTTTTATGCTAAGCTAAGCTAAGCTAAAAGTGCTCCTGCCAGACCCAGAAATCAGCTGAATGGATTCAAAAAAATGGCAAAACACAAATGTTAAACTCAAGAAAAGTGGTGTGTTCCTTTAAAATTGGGAGAAGAATACCTCAGGGGCGTTCACATATGTCTGAAAGCGCATGGAAAACGAGAGGCGCATCACTTCCTTCACCAATTAAAATGCAAAACATAAAGGTGTTCAATATTCCAGTCAAAGTCCAGAGCTCATCCTGACTGAAATACAGAAAACTCCTCCAGAATGATCTGAGGGATTGAGAAGCTCATCCAGAAAATCAGTACTTTAATCATTTCTGCTAAAAGTAGATCTACAGGACCTGAAGCATAAGCTGTCCTCAGTTTCTCACCCACAGTTTTCTATCTGGGCTTTATTTTTTTGTTAAATAAATAATGGCACACTGTGAGATATCAGATTACGCCAGAATAAGAGTATAGTTGCTAGTAATATTGCAGTAGAAAATAGTAATATTTACTTTTCTGTTGGTTTTACTACACTGTGTAACTACAGAAGATGTGAGCTTTAAATAGGAAAATTATCAAAACTTTTTTTTGGATGCTAATGGTCTAATCCACTTCAATTCATTATGCTAAGCTAAGCTAAAAGTGACCCCCGCCAGAACAAGAAATCAGCTGAATTTATTCAAAAATGGTTGTCAACTATTGTCAACTATAATAGTCAAATATTTAAATCTAGGAGACTTGTAAAAGAAACCTTTTTCCAAAAAGGTGGAGTGTTCCTTTAATACTGTATACCCTGATACAGAAAGCCATGAAATTCAATAGGGTGTCCGAATGTTTTTTACATGACTGTACATCACACAAACATTCACGGAGGTCACCTGTTCGACCATCCTCTGCATCTTCTCGATGACAGCGGTCATCTGTCCGGCGTTTTCTCTCAAACTCTTCTCGTATGTTTTATTGAGCATCTCGGCTTTCTCCAGCTTCCTCTTCAGCTCTTTCTGTTGGCCCAGCTCTTGTTCACTGGAGGCCTGTAGCGCTTCTGCTGCCTCTGAATCACAGTAACACACACCCATTCAAATGCATGCAGAAAATCTTGATGAAAATAGGCATGTTTCCAACCAAAGATGCGAATTGAATTTATGCGCAAAACTAGAATATGGCATAAAAGATTTGCAAATAAAGCACAGTTTACATTTCAAAGAGTCAAAGAGAACAAAATCACCACTTCCTGATAAACTGGCGCCAAATATCAACTAGAAATATGGAGATTGCCATGATAGGAGAAGCCACAGTGGGCCTTTTTTCTTATTTAATAAATTACTTGCACCTCAGAAGATGAAACGCCATGAGCGTTCGGTGGTTGTTGGAGGTGTGAGACGCTCTTTGGGAGCGCAGATGATCAAGACAGTTCTAGAGGTAATAATAATAATAATAATAATAATAATAATAATAATAATATTGAGCCATTGTGATGACAGACTTTGGCGGAGGAATTTTAAAATGAACAAAACAACATTTCAGATGCTTTACAATGTGCTGGAAATGCTGGTTTGTCCATTCATGGCGTCCAATCGCACACATTTTTATAATCACATGATCTGTTCATACAAAATCATGTATTCATTCATTCATTCATTTTCTTTTCGGCATAGTCCCTTTATTAATCTGGGGTCGCCACAGCGGAATGAACCGCCAATTTATCCAGCATATGTTTTGACGCAGCGGATCCCCTTCCAGCTGCAACCCATCACTGGGAAACATCCATACACACTCATTCAAACACATACACTAAGGACAATTTAGCTTACCCAATTCACCTATACCGCATGTGTTTGGACTTGTGGGGGAAACCGGATCACCCGGAGGAAACCCACGCCAACACGGGGAGAACATGCAAACTCCATACAGAAATGCCAACTAACCCAGCCAAGGCTCGAACCAGCGACCTTCTTGCTGTGAGGCAATTGTGCTACCCACTGCAAATCATGTATTGTATATTGGAATTTATTCTGTAAATGTGTTTCTTTGTAGTTTATGCACATTTTTTTCCATATCAGATAAAAAGTCTACTCATTTCTGCGCATTGTTTTTGTGCGCATGTTCATATTTTATGCTCATCTTGGTAATTCTAATAAGCATTTTCTTTGCGATATAGAATGTGCCTAAGAACAGATGGATGTTGTAGCCGTTGTAAATATAATTAGTTGTAAATACACTACCTGACAAAAGTCCTGTCGCCTATCCAAGTTTTAGGAACAACAAATAATAACTTAACTTCTAGTTGGTCATTTGGTATCAGAAGTGGCTTATATGAAAGGCAAAGGCCTCTTTAATTATTTAATTAGGACAGGAAGGTCTGACTTTGCTTAGACAAAAGTCTTTTCACTTAACAGAAATAATGTACAGTATAGAATATAAAGTCATGATGCAGTGGAGAAAGAATGAATATTGTGTATGACTCCCATGAGCTTGGAGGACTGCATCCATACATCTCTGCAATGACTCAAATAACTTATTAATAAAGTCATCTGGAATGGCAAAGAAAGTGTTCTTGCAGGACTCCCAGAGTTCATCAAGATTCTCTGGATTCATCATTAATGCCTCCTCCTTCTTCCTAGCCCAGACATGCTCAATAATGTTCATGTCTGGTGACTGGGCTGGCCAATCCTGGAGCACCTTGATCTTCTTTGCTGTATGAGAAGGAGCGCTATCCTGCTGAAGAATTTGCCCTCTCCTGTGGTTTGTAATGTAATGGGCAGCACAAATGTCTTGATACCTCAGGCTGTTAATGTTGCCATCCACTCTGCAGATCTCTCGCACGCCCCCATACTGAACGTAACCCCAAACCATAATTTTTCCTTCACCAAACTTGACTGATTTCTGTGAGACTCTTGAGTCCATGCGGGTTCCAGTAGGTCTTCTGCAGTATTTGTGATGATTGGGATGCAGTTCAACAGATGACTCATGGGAAAAATACACCTTCTGCCACTTTTCCAAATGACCAACTAGAAGTCAAGTTATTATTTGTTGCTCTTACAACTGGGATTGACAACAAGACTTTTGTCAGGTAGTGTATGACCGTAGTAGTACACTATAAATATAAAAAGTTGACTCAATTTAAAATTAAGGCAACATGCTGCACAGCTATTCGAGTCAACTCAACTTTTAACCCAAGTACTGTAGATAACTCGATTTAAGTGGAGTCAACTCAAAAAAGCTGTGCAGCAAGTTGCCCTACAATTTAAAAATGTACATTTTTTTTACAGTGTAGTACTATAAACTGCCTATGTGCACAACCGAGTAGGCTAAAGTTTTTATTAGATATGAAAAAATGTGCATAAACTTCGAACAAACACATTTACCTGTGCCAGATACAGGTGAGTGGGCTTGACAAACCACCTATAGAAAACACACTCATTCATTTCTGTCATTTTAAACAACATTTGCACCAGTTTTGCACATTTGCACCAGACACTTTCTTATCACTCCATATCTCTCAAAAAAAAAACATTGTGCTTTTATGAAGTGTTTCACACAACTGAGTGGGCTTGACAAACCACCTGTAGAAATACTCTTTTCTTTATATATAAAAACTCCCCCCTCCTACATCTAGCACTTAATTCTTTTAGCACATATAAGCACTCACACCAGACGTGGATGAAATCAAGCACAAATGATTTACATATTAAGTCAATGCAAAGACGCGAATAGACATCCTGCAGCACGATTCGATTCACGAATGATGTGATTCGCACGAATGAAGTGGTGCGAATTGAGCGTTTTGCACATTGACGTGCTTAATGTGTGGAAAATCTGAACTTTAGCGGACATTCGCGCCGTGTTAACCAATCAGGAGCTCGCTCTAGTATGAGCCTGTTGTTGGTGTCCTGAGGGGAAATCCTCCTGCCGACACAAGAGAACAGCTCATCAAACTGGGCTCGGCTCAGTCGGAAGCACCGCTGAAAGCTTCCATCATCCAGGTATAGTTTCTGGAGGAGTTGATGAACTCACAGAGCTGGGTGCACCTCTGAAATCATGATCTAGTGCAATCGGACACGGCGCTGAACAAATCTACGATGTTTTTCAGCCTTCCTAAAGCACATATAGCACATCTACTATGTCAATAAAATCTATGTTAGCCATTTAGAAACTAAACTAGAGTCACCGGCCAGACAGAAGCCCCGTTCATGACACGAATCCGTGTCTGTCGTAAAGTAAATTTCATGTGCAAATGAAGCGAATTAGATGCGCGAATGAAGCGAGTAAACTCAAAATGTTCACGCGTCTGGTGTGAACACTCCATAACAGTTCCTTCCTATAATTAGCACTTCTTGTGTGTATTGCCTCTTTCTGTTGAATCGCTGAATGCCTCCTCAATTGTAAAATGTAATGTTTTGCAAAAAGAGTTTCATCGCCGGTACAAAAGAAATGTCTGGTAATCCTTTACACATCACTAGCCATTGGCACATTTGGCAAAAAGTTAGTTTTAGCCGCTGTCTGAGGCAGAGCATGTTTTGAGCAAATATTCATTGGCCTGTAATGTACTGTAGTCTCACCGAGTCTGGACTGCAGTGCGGCCACGCTTCTCTCCAGGTCCCGCTGAGCCACTTTGCTGCTTTCCAGACACTGGAGCAGGTTTGGCAGGTTGACGACTTTCCCTTTGTAACTCACCACATCGGTGTTACTGGTGCGTCGGCCTGACCCTCTGTCTTTACATGACTGGCTTGGCAACATCGCTTTATTTCCTGTGAAGACGACACAAGTGTGTTTACATAAGGGCTGTCAGCGTTAACGCTTCAACAGGTGCAAATAATCAGAACATTTTAACACGTTAATATTCCTTTAACACAAATGACATGTTTGATAAGGTTTGACCCCAACATTTTGCCGTCATCATAGCCATATTATTGTGTGGTGAGGGCACAGCAAATGCCAGTAATATGACATGACGAGTGTGCTGAATGGTTATAAAAGGCTTCCAGATGGAAACTTGTGTTTATTTTTAAAGGAAGTTGAACAGGTCTTCTTTACAGGTCGACTTCTTTAAAGGAAGTTGAGCAGGTGAGTTGGTTTAAATATGTAGGTGTGGAGACTGACTTTTAGTTTTCTTTTGATAAACACTCAGAGAATGTTTCTAAAAAGGCTCAGCAGCGGCTGTTGAGGAAACGGAGAAGTTTTGATATCGAGAAGAACATTTTGACTGTCGCGTCGTATATAAATCACTTATTCAATTCATTTCAATTCAATTCAATTCAAGTTTATTTATGTAGCGCTTTTTACAATGTAGATTGTGTCAAAGCAGCTTAGCATGTTCTAGTAAAGTCCAGATTTCAGAGTTTAGTTCAGTTCAGTTCAGTTCAGTGTGGTTTAAGTTTCACTGCTGAAAGTTCAAATACTGAAGAGCAAATCCACCGAAGCGCAGCTCCACAAGTCCCGATCCGAGCAGGCCAGTGGCAACAGTGGCGAGGGAAAAAACTTCACCAATTAACGAAGTGAAAGGGAAAAAAAAACCTCGAGAGAAACCAGGCTCTGTTGGGCACGATCATTTTTCTTCTGGCCAAACTTCCTGTGTGGAGCTGCAGTCTAGGCGCCGGGGGCTGGGGAAGCTGGACGTCCATCGTGGAAGCTGCAGGTGTGGGTAGGGAACCGGCGGGTGGTCAGGCTGGCCCACAGGATCAAGCGTAGACTTGTTTGTCACTGTGGCCTTTCAGAAATCAGTCTCATGCCCTCCATTCCTCCATGACCACCACAGCATCAGCTCGGGATACGGCCTGGTCCAGCATACCTTTGGATCATCTCTTCAAAGGTCTAGGATCGCATCAATGGCGCTGCATAGTTTGTAGGGGCCTCGGGATGAGTATCCCCAACTTATTGAATCTGTCCTTTTAATATTGTACCCTGGTTTAACTCCCTCTCTGTTAAAATCAAAAATAAACTTTTAAGATGAGTAAATGTATCGAGTAAAATAAACGGTGGGAGACAAACACCTCTGACTGATTTTGTTTATGGCAGCGATGAAATGCAAAACCTCCACTATTGTGAAAGACTCTTCCCATCCTTTACATGGTTCCTTTAAGTTACTTCCATCTGCTTTATTAAGTGCTTAATGCTCCCAATGTGAGTTTAAATACCATTTTACGTGACATTTATTGCCATACTACTGAAAGCAGCAGCAGCAGATAGTTCACCTCAGATCTTGAAAATAAAAAAACTAGCAGACGCTTTGAAAATGAAAGTCAGGACTGTGATTCAGTGCAAACCAATATCACCAGTCACTCAGTAGCCTATTAAGAATGTTAAAGACCTTTAATATGTATTAGATTAAAAGCCTTTACCATTTTGTTGGGAGTGCAGTGGCTGGAATTTAATTCTTTCTGACGTGTCGGGTCACGCTTACTGCAGACAGACAAATTGCTTGTCGCTGGAATCTTGTCACATCGCGTATTGTTAGGACACGTTGTCAGACAAGTTAAAAATAATAACTACTACAAATAATAAAACAATAAAACTAGATGATTTGCTTCCTTAAACTAGATTGATTCATTTCTTTGTTTCAAAACTTTTATTAAATTAATTTGATTAATTAAAGACTATGATTGCAATTAATGCGACACAATTTTTTAACTCGATTGACAGTCCTGGTTTTCATGCACTATGAGACTGCATTCATTAGCACTGACCTTCAGCTCTGGCGCTGTCGTCTGACGGGCCGCTGTCTGACCAGCGACTGCACAGATTCCTGTAGAGGCAAAGCCCACCGACTGCAGCCTTTCTGACCAAATCCTGCGCCTGAGGAGAGATGGGAAATTCACAGCAGAACACATTGTTACATTGTCTTTTTTTAAAAGATATATCTATTTATGATCCACCAAGCATTAATACATTAACCCTTATGAGCTGTTGGCTAGTTTTCATCCAGTCTGAGGTGATTTTGAGTCTTAATTTGGCCATAACATGTTCTGTGCTTCAGCAAATGGAATGATTTTTGGTGACAAATCTTATTTTGACACATATTTTGACATAACTCAACCATACACTCTGGGCAAATTGACTACACGTTTGTTATGTTCGAGATGAAAACATCCACTGAATTAAATCCACTGTAAACATGCATCAAATAAATATTTTTTTTACTTTTTTTGTTTTTGCATAAATCTGTTAATCAGCCTCAGGCCTGATCAAAAGTACATTATATAGTTTATATACTCCATTAAAATTACAGGATATTAACTCTTTAATTGCCATAAATGATGTCACTGATTTGGTGAAAAACCCCCACATAAAATGGCGTATTTTCAATATAAAAATGGTGGACTTTCATGAAATGTGAACAGTGCACAAGGGTTAATGATTTTACTCTATAAAATGTATTTAAAATGACTCTTTTACATAAAAGAAAAAATATATTATCTTTATAGTAAAGTGTTTATAAATCATAAATTCATCGTCAGAAGAGTTAGATGTTTATACAGGAAAACAAGGTCTGATCTATTCCTTCAAGATGCTTTTTTGCAGTGTAATATTATATTCTACTATTATTTCTGATATATTTATTGTTTATTTATTGTTTTTGGGACAATTTAAAATACTTAAAATCAAAGTTTGAGTACTCTAAAAAACAAATATAAATAATTTATTATAAATCTTTCACTAGGCTAGTAATTTTGTTCATACTAGGTAATTTTGTTTTGTTCATAACTGAAAATATAAATAATAATAATAATAATAATAATAATAATAATAATAATAATAATAATAA
>CAIGQW010053047.1:596334-615340 GCA_903798125.1 Danio choprae | reverse complement strand
TAAGTGTTTTTAAAAGTCTCGCCAAATATGCAGAAACAACAACAACAGAACTATAATATTGTAAAATATTTTTACAGTTTAAAATAACTCTGCTTATAAACATTTCGAATTGTAATTTATTCCCGTGATGCCAAGCTGAATTGTCACAATCGCGCAGTGGGTAGCGCTATCACCTCACAGCAAGAAGGTCGCTGGTTCGAGCCTCGGCTGGGTCAGTTGGCATTTCTGTGTTCTCCCCGTGTTGGCGTGGGTTTCCTCCGGGTGCTCCGGTTTCCCCCACAGTCCAAACACATGCGCTATAGGTGAACTGGGTAAGCTAAATTGTCCGTAGTGTATGTGTGTGCATGAGTGTGAATGGGTGTTTCCCAGTGATGGGTTGCAGCTGGAAGGGCATCCGCTGCGTAAAACATATGCTGGATAAGTTGGCGGTTCATTCCGCTGTGGCGACCCCTGATTAATAAAGGGACTAAGCCGAAAAGAAAATGAATGAATGAATGTTGAAAACGGCTTCATATTTTTTGGAAAACATTGTGAAGCATTTTTTCAGGATTCTTTGAATAATAGAATGCTCAAGAGTTATTATTATAAATAATTCATATTTACAGTTGAAGTCAGAATTATGAGCCCCCCTGTGTATTTTTTCCCTCAATTTCTGTTTAACGGAGAGAAAACATTTCAACACGTTTCTAAACATAATAGTTTTAATAACTCATTTCTAATCACTGATTATTTTATCTTTGCCATGATGACAGCAAATAACATTTGACTAGATATTCTTCAAGATACTAGTATTCAGATTAAAGTGACATTTAAAGGCTTAACTAGCTTAATTAGGGTCAAGTCAGGGTAATTAGGCAAGTCATTGTATAAAAGTGGTTTGTTCTGTAGGCAATCTAAAAAAATATTGCTTAAGGAGGCTAATATTATTGACCTTAAAATGGTTTTAAAGAAATTCAAAACTTACTTTTATTCTAGCCGAAATAAATCAAATAAGACTTTCTCCAGAAGAAAAAATATTTTAGGAAATACTGTGAAAAATACCTTGCTCTGTTCAACATTATTTGGGAAATATTTGAAAGAGAATAAAAAATTGACCATTTTCACAAATCAGATAAATACGCAACCAGAAAAAGATGCATGAAGTGACAAGATGTAAACAGGCCCAGAGCAATAGACAACAGTCAGAGCAATAAAAGTTGACTGTATTAAATTGAAATGAAAATATACAGACCACTGTGTGCAGGCTGAGAGGTCCAGTCCGGTTTGCTCCTTTAAGCATCGGACTGCCGTGTTGACCAGAGTCAAACTGTCCTTTGCTGGATTGGCTCCGTCCGCTTTGGGGGACCAGTGGCCTCCTGGAAGACGCAGTTCACCTCCACCGTCCACTATCAGAAACTATGAAGAAGAGGACCACACAATTACACATTAAACTCATTACGCTTCATCATAAAACATGTTTTACATTTATGAAAACTGAAACCACAAATGCTTTTCTTACTTCGAGTCGTTTGTCTTGTTTCTAGTCCAAGTATCTACAAATCCTGAAATCAAGAAGCATTTTCTAGACAAGCAAAAACTATTGTCTTGTTTTCAGAAAGTATCGGTTCAGGCACCGTTTTGGCACCGGTACCATTTGAAAAGTATCGATTTAGCACCGGTATCAAAATAACCCCAAACGATACCCAACCCTAGCTAATGTTATGTTATGTAATGTTATGTTTTAAAACTCTTTTAGTCTTAGTTCTTTTAGTTAACGAATGGGTTTTATGCACAGAAGTGTTGTTCAGCCACTGAAATCTTCTGGCGAACGACTGATGTGACTGTTTTCAGTTTCATCAGGGACCTTTTACAGCATCGATAATGTAGATTTTTATTTAGTTTAACAACAAAACATCAGTAAACAGCGCTATTCCCCCTAGCCTGCTTTACTGAGGTGAAGTTGCTCTTATATTCACATTGGTTCATTTTTGAACAATGACAGCCTGTGACGCAGTCGCTATATTGTTTACCATGCTGCTTTGAATATTCAGTCTGAAATAGCATGCAAGTATGGCTTATTAATAAGCGTAATTCCTGCAGCCCGCTGGCCAACCACTAAGCATACAGTAGTCGCTTTAGGGCAAAGCGTGTGAGAGAGTGAGACCAGCGATGCTTGCATGCATGAAATATTGCACATTATGACAAGTTTTTCTTGCTAGACAACTGAAAACGTGCTAGATATAATACAGTACTTCGTTCAGAACTGCAGTATTACAAAGTACTATAAAGTTTTCTAACTGGCGAATGACATGATCTAGTGGGTCTCTGTTATCAATATGCACGTTCCTGACATCAGGAGGCGTGGCTTTGGAAGGCAGGGGAGGGATTGTGTTTCAAAGATATTATGCTTACCGGTTAGCATTTTGGCAGATCACCTACTGCACCTTTAAAGCAAGCTAAATAATCTGCCTACGGGGTAGTGAAGTTATTTTTTGCTTAAGCTAATAGCAGATTAGTTTGCTTTGTTTTAAGAAGAAAAAAAACACTTAATTTTTACATATTATTTATGAAAACAAAACAATATTTTAAGCTTGTCTAGAAAATGCTTCTTGATTTAAACAATGTAAGACTAGACAATGCAAAAACTCGAAGATAAGCATTTGTTGCAGTGTATATATACAGTGTATATGTATACAGTATATATATACACAGTCAAACTTATTCGCCCTCCTGTGATTTTTTTTCTTTTTCAGATATTTCCCGAATGATGTTTAACAGAGTAAGGAGTTTTTCCACAGTATTTCCTATAATATTTTGTCTTCTGGAAAAAGTCTGATTTGTTTTATTTCGACTAGAATAAAAGCAGTTTTGAATTTTTTATGGAACCATTTTAAGGTCAATATTATTAGCCCCATTAAGAATTATTATTTTTTGATTGTCTACAGCAGTGGTCCCCAACCCCTGGGCCACGGACCGGTACCAGGCCGTGGATCAATTGGTACCGGGCCGCACAAGAAATCCTTAATTACTTCCGTTTTATTTATTATCTATGTCTAAACGATCTTTTATTTTGAAAAATGACCATACTCTCTCGCTTACATTTTAGTCATTTGAGCACCAAAATGCAACCCACAAGCAGCAAAATGAGTAAGAAACAGACGTCTTTGAAAAGTTTTGCGAAGGGGAAAAGGCCCTGTGAAGGACCCGCGAACTGCTAATTAATGAATCCGCAACCCATTTTTCAACAAATCAGATGAATCCAGTGTGTCTGTGCAAGAAGATCAACTGCTGGAGATCGCAAATGACGGCGGCCGTTTACATATTGCATCTTTTCCGAGCGCAAGTTCGTTATTTCCAATGGAGGCGCACATATTGGGAGCGGCAGCCAGTTAAAAACATCTCAAGTTTTCAGAATGGCACGAGCGCACCGCGAGTCACGTGACAAAACCGACCAATCAGCTTTATACTATGGAGTATACACATTTTGCTAGACTAATTATCTCAGACAAACACAAAGCACCCAAACACTGCAGTGCTTTTTAATTTTCTCCATAAATAAAATTTGTATCAGAGTCGCAGCAATGTTTTGTCTTTTCACAGATTGCGTGGCTTCAGTAGCTTTAATTGTTCTTACTTTGAGAAGTGTGGAGGGATGAACAGCCTCTTTCTGCATCTGACCGTCATTCGAGAGGTTACAACACTGTGAATACACGTCCTCAAGACACGGCATAGAAAACAACAGGACCTGCATGGAGAACAGAGCTATTCTTGAACCTGTGCAGGAGAACGTGAGCCTGACATGACCACATGATCTGTACTCGTACCCTAACAGCAAAAGCATCATCGGTGGACTCGCAAACATCAGCTTCAGTTTCCGGCTGGTTTGGTCCTATGTGGAACAGACAGGGTCCTCTTAGATGAAGTGGCTGGTCCAGAGGGAAACTCTCCGTCCAGGACAGCTGGAGGTGGAAGAGGCTGGACGGGATGTGCAGCTGTGGATACCGGCGCTGAAGCTCCAGGTAATCACAGGCCTGGCTGGAAAAACCAAGAGCAAATGACAACAAACATCTTAAAATTGTTGACAAACTAGAACATATGCTATCAATGTCTAATGCGGAAAGACTTCATGCTTTTATGACCTCTAGGTTAGATTACTGTAATGCATTACTAGATGGTTGGCCTGTAGGCCTAATTAACAAACTTAGCTGGTTCAAAATGCAGCTGCTAGAGTGCTTTCTACAACTAAGAAATATGATCATATTAGTCCGGTTCTGGCAGCATCGATATTGGCTCCCTATTAAGGCTGATCAATATGGAGAATAGACCTGAATGAACTCAAACTTGACTGTTTTTTGTTGTCTTGGCTAGACAGTATCAAGATTATTATAGTTTTGCATTTTTAAAATAGATTTTATATTGAGACTAGTATATTTGAGTTCATTTATAGTTTTATAGTTACACATTTCTATGTAGTTTTTATACATTTAGTAATTAATGAGGTTAACAGAACAGGTCCAGTACTTTTGACAAACTACAACATATGACATCAATGTCTAATGTGGAAAGACTTATTCAAGCTTTTATGACCTCTAGGTTAGATTACTGTAATGCGTTACTAGATGGTTGCACTGTAGATGGCTGTCTGATTAACAAACGCAGGTGGTTAAAATGGAGCTGTTAGAGTGCCTTCTAGAACTAAGAAATGTGATCATATTACTCCAGTTCTGGCAGCAATGCATTATCTCCCTATTAAGGCTGATTTATACTTTCGCGAGGCTCCGCTGAGTGTGTGTACACAGCCACGAGTTATGGAGGCTTTTAGACTTGACACGCTCACCGTTGTACTCTTATTTATAACAACAGGGGGCGACTCAAAGTAACTGTCATGACGAAACAGTGGTGAAGAAGTCGTCAGCGAGTGGAGTTGCTAAATGAATGAATTTAGAATAGGATAATTTTTAAGGACACTCATAAAAATGTTTGCTTTTAGTACAGTTAGGGAAATGAGTAACTTAGGCTTTGTTTTATATATCCAAGCTAACTGCGTACTTAATGCAAAAACTTTTATACAGGATACCGGTGCTGAAGCTCCAGATAATCACAGGCCTGGCTGGAAAAACCAAGAGCAAATATCAACAAACATTTTTTTTCCATCTTAAAATTGTTGACAAACTACAACATATGTCATCAATGTCTAAAGCAGAAAGACTAATTCTTGCTTTTATGACCTCTAGGTAAGATTACTGTTATGCTTTACTATATGGTTGGCCTGTTCCCTCAAAGCTTTAAAGGAAACCTAAAGAACTTCACATCAGGCAGTAGTTTTGGATTTCTAAAGGTTTTGTGCATGTAAATTCCCCTAGCTTGGTCAGACTTGGCTCCAAGTCGTTCATCTTCGGATGGGGAGCCACGCACAAATTTACAAAAAAGTTGTGTGGTCAGCCAGTCGAAATGATGTCGTGGACACAGCCAAAGCAAACATCCACCAACACCGAAATGATGCCACATTTGCCGCGCAAACTCAAGCGAACTTGCGGATACATGGAGTTTAAACCAGCCTTTAAACATTATCAGCAGCTAGCTCTCTGCAGCTCTCACATGGTCGCCCACTGAAGTTAAGCAGGGCTGCGCTGGTCAGTATCTGGATGTGAGACCACATGGGAAAACCAGGTTGCTGCCGGATGAGGTGTTAGTGAGGCCAGCAGAGGGTGCTCAACCTGCGATCTGTGGGAGTTCCTAGCGCCCCAGTATAGTGAAGAAGACCGTCCTTCAGATGAGATGTTAAACCAAAGTCCTGACTCTCTGTGGTCATTAAAATCCCAGTGCTCAGTGGCTGTGTCGAGATACCCTTATGCTTTATGCTGTACTTTTTAAAAACTATTCCGAAGCATCGTGTCTCGCGAATCAGAGGCAAAGATGTGTTCTGATGAATGATGAATGAGCCCTTACGTGTCCCTGGAGAAGCAGGAGAACAGAGGCACGCTGTGTGTGGCTGCAGAGCTGCTCTTTTTGGGCGCTTCCTCTTCTGATGTGGCTCTCCATCTCTTCCGTTTCTGGTGCATGATGTCTCCTCCCCACAGCCCTCCACCACCGTCCTCCCTAAATCACAGTACACACACACATTATCACGAGTCAAACTGAATTAATCAGACTGTTTAAAAAAGTTCTATTGATACTTTATTGGGCTATATGCACACAGACTTTTAATTTTCAGACAGCCAGTTTAATTTTCATCCACTCACCAGCGTCCACCTCTGCGTCCTCCCATCCCCTCCGAGTGCCTCTTCCGTCCTCCACCCCATCCGTCAAACGGCCCGTTCCAGCCCATCTGCTGGTGATGGGACAGCTGGATCATCCCGCCTGGGACATATCACACAGATTTAGATGACTAACACAGAACTATGCAGCATCCCTAATGGACCCTTTTCACATATCCGGGTTTCTCACTAGTGGAAGTAGCCATCAATGGTAAACTTAAAGCACAGTGAATGGGAACGTACAACAAATATTTTTACAATCCTATTTCCTGGGAAAATTAATGAAAAACTCCACAATGGTGTTATTAAGAAAATAACACCATTGAAAAAAAATAGTGTGAGACTGATAACTGCAGCCAGAAGAGAGAATAACGTCAGATTTACTGTCCTGCCCCCATAGACACTGCATTAGAAACGCTTCGCACAAGCGGTAATTCAGTTTTTGTAATTTGATGCAAAGATGATATACTGTAGTACATACGGTTATAGTCAAAATCATTCGCCCTCCTGTAATGTTTTTTTCTTTTTCAGATGTTTGCCAAATGATGTTGAACAGATTCAGGAATTTCTCACAGTATTTCCTATAATATTTTTTCTTCTGGAGAAAATCTCATTTGTTTTATTTCGGCTAGAATGAAAGCAGTTTTTAATTGTTTTTAAACCATTTTAAGGTCATTATTATTAGCCCCCTTAAGCAATATTTGTTTTCGATTCTCTACAGAACAAACCATCATTATACAATGACTTGCCTAATTAACCTAACTTGCCTAATTAACCCTTTAAATGTCACTTTAAGCTGAATACTAGTATCTTGAAGAATATTATGTGCTGTCATCATGGCAAAGACAAAAGAAATCAGTTATTAGACATGAGTTATTAAAACTATTATGTTTAGAAATGTGTTGGAAAAATCTTCTTTCCGTTAAACAGAAATTGGGGGAAAATTATACAGGGGGGCTAATAATTCTGACTTCAACTGTAAATGTTCAAGCTTTCATCTAAATATTAAAAACTTTCAAGGATTTAAGATGCCGATGAGCGTTAAAGGTGTCATAACAGTCTTGTGAAAAGTCAGTGTAATAGTTTTAATGTCACTAAATTGACCTTTTTTATGCAATATTACAGTATATTTATTATATATCATTTATTCAAAGCAGTCAATTCACCATGAAGAAAATCAAGTCCTGCTTTATATATTTGTTGTTGTCTGAAAATTTGCAATAAGTTTCATTCAATTTGCAATAACAAAACAAAGGTCGATGCAACTTTTCATTCATTCATTTATTCTTTCCTTCAGCTTAGTTCCTTATTTATCAGGAGTCACCACAGTGGATTGAACCGCCAACTATTCCAGCATATGTTTTACACAAGGAAACACCTATACACTCTCACAATCACACACACACTCATACACTACGGCCAATTTAATTTATTCAATTCACCTATAGCGCATGTGTTTGGACTGTGGGGGAAACCGGAGCACCCGGAGGAAACCCACGCCAACACGGGGAGAACAAGCAAACTCCACACAGAAACGCCTACTGACCCAGCCGGGACTCAAACCAGCAATCTTCTTGCTGTGAGGCGACAGTGCTAACCACTGAGCCACCGTGCCACCCATGCAACTTTTCATGTTGCCTTTAAAATAAAAAGTCACGTACCAGAATTTGGCTGCATACTGGGAATCAGCGGTGGTATTTTGGGGGATTTCAGCAAAGGTTGTGGTTTGGTCCCTAAAATGCCTGGCTTCAGAGTGGATGACATTGAGGGCAGCAGCGGAGGGGGAGATTTAAAGGGCTGACAGAAAAAAAACACACACAAAAAAACAAGAAAGTTCAGATGTTCTGGAGATCAGACATAAAAATGACTACTTAAACACTAGCAATTATAGGAGACTAGCACATATTTCCTTTTCTATTTGCAATAATAGGTTTGTTTTCATTATTTGAATAACATTTACACAAAACACAATGGTTAAATACAAAGGAAAGTAAATATAAAATAATATCATATATTTACGTTAAAGAACATGGTAAATGCATTTCATGTGTTCATTTTTTGGTGAACTGTCCCTTTAAGATGTACATCACATTACTGCTCACCTGTCCATTCAGGGTCTGAACTTTCTGTGGCGTCCAGCTGATGGTACACAATGTAACTACAGAAGAGTCTAAATTATATATAATTCGAGCGAGGTGCTAATGGTCTAATCCGATTCAATGATCTATGCTAAGCTAGGCTAAAAGTGTTCCCAATAGACCAGGAGATCGGCTGAATGAATTAAAAAATGGTAAAACTCAACTTTAAATAAATGACAAGTAAATGAATTACATTTTCTGGTGAACTGTCCCTTTAAGATGTACATCACATTACTGCTCACCTGTCCAGATGCTAATGGTCTAATCCGATTCAATGATTTATGCTAAGCTAAGCTAAAAATGTTCCCAATAGACTTAGAGATTGGCTGAATGGATTCAAAAAAGTTAAAATTCAACTTTAAATGACAAGTAAATGTTTACAGGATTGAATTTTTGGTGAACTGTCCCTTTAAGATGTACATCACATTACTGCTCCCCTGTCCAGATGCTAATGGTCTAATCCGATTCAATGATTTATGCTAAGCTAAAAGTGTTCCAGATAGACTCAGAGATTGGCTGAATGGATTAAAAATGTGTAAAACTCAACTTTAAATGACAAGTAAATGATTACGCAATTACATTTTCTGGTGAACTGTCCCTTTAAGATGTACATCACATTACTGCTCACTTGTCCAGATGCTAATGATCTAATCCGATTCAATGATTTATGCTAAGCTAAGCTAAAAATGTTCCCGATAGACCCAGAGATTGACTGAATGGATTAAAAATTTGTAAAACTCAACTTTAAATGACAAGTAAATGATTACAGAATTACATTTTCTGGTGAACTGTCTCTTTAAGATGTACATCACATTACTGCTCACCTGTCCATTCAGGGTCTGAACTTTCTGTGCCGTCCAGCTGATGGGCTTCTGAGGGTCCTGGATTGCTTTCACCAACACTTTTTCACCCACAACAGGCACACGACCGACCACAACACTGCGGGACAAGGCATAAACCCTCCATGATTTTAACTAGATACTCATTTTATGATTAATAACTCATACTCAGTCATACAAACCTCATTAGAAAATGAACGTCCTGATCCACAATTCCATGATGCTCCTGCATCTGAGTGACCACCCCAGTAAACACACGCTGCCTCATCTGAACACAGAGAATAATCCAGTGTTTACACAATAATACATAAAAAAATAACAACAATAATAAATAATGAACGAATTCCCATTATACGTATATACCTGAGTCTCCATATCAGATTTTCTTTTCTCCTTTGCATGCAAATGAAAGTATACTGAGTGCTTCTAGGAAACATGCATACACAATAGAAATAAATGCATAAATTAAAAAAATATTACAATTAAAAGAACTGATTATTTGTTATGCTAGCTGTGTTGGTCAATGTGTAATGTGTGATATTCACTTCCTACAGCGTTAGCATTACAGTAACACTGATTTCGCGTATCCATAGACCTTTATTTAAGACGTAACTAATAGGGGAGATATTAATAAACATGAGGCAATATTTAAAAGGTGGAACTTACGTGTATTTTGTCTTCGTGGTTGTTTTATATACCTACGTTGATGCTTTTGTTTGTTTCGTGTGTCAGTCCATCGAACGCGCGGCTCACGCATTAGCGGCCTCAGGCGGTCAGTCCATGCAACTGCAAAGAAAGCGGTTTCAACTGCGATTTATTGTAAGTTAAACGCTAGAAAATGACAAAAACGTTTATTAATGTGACGTAAATATCCATGGTTTGTTTTGTAAGCTCCGTTATTCGTCGTAAACGCTCGTGTTTGTGATTGAAAAGGTCGTGCGGTTTGACCTGCAGTTCTACTCCGGGACGTTTGGTGGCGCTGACGAGCGGCGGTTTTCAGGATTTCTCTCTCCTGTGCGCAAACACACGTGTGAAGATGGAGGAGGACAGTGTACACTTTCACGAGATGGGATTAGATGATCGGCTGTTAAAGGTAAAATATTATACTCCTGCTAATAATGTAACCGATATCTGCTTCGGAATATCTCATGCCAGGATATCAAGTTCGATTTGTACGTTTATAAATGTTCGTTTGGGTTTATATGAACAAACTGACATCAGCACTGTCATTTCTGAAGTGGTGTAAATTGTATATGTTTTTGATTTGTTAATATGCTGTACTGTACTGTACTGTACTGTGGTATTAAACCTTTAATTAGGACTTATTCAAGCACTTTAGGTATTAAAGCGGGAAGTGGAATATGTAAAGTTAACTGAAGAATGTGTTTACAGCAGTTCCTGAAAAACATGTTCACACGCACACACGACTGAATACTTCACAATACACACACAACTGAATATTTTACACACAGCTCCAGAACGCACTTTATATCCATCTTCCCCTGACACACACACACACACACACACACACACGCGCCTGAATACTTCACAACACACACACCTCCAAAATATACTTTGTATTCATCTTCTCTTGACACACACAATTTATTATTTCACAACAGACACCCCACCAGAATGCACTTTTTTTCCATATATCCCTGACACACACACACACACACACACACACACACACACACACACGACTGAATACTTCACAACACACACACCCCCAAAATATACTTTGTATTTATCTTCTCTTGACACACACACACACACACACACACACACACACACACACGACTGAATAATTCACACACAGCTCCAGAACGCACTTTATCCATCTTCCCCTGACACACACACACACACACACACACACTTTCTTACATACAGACACACACACATGAATACTTCACAACACACACACACCTCCAAAATATATTTTTTATTAATCTTCTCTTGACACACACACACACACACACACAATTTAATATTTCACAACAGACACCCCACCAGAATGCACTTTTTCCCATATACCCCTGACACACACACACACGCACACACACACACACACACACACACACACACGACTGAATATTTTACAACAGACACCCCACCAGAATGCACTTTCTATCCATCTTCCCCTGACACACACACACACACACACACACGACTGAATACTTCACAATAAACACACAACAGAATATTTCACACACAGCTCCAGAACGCACTTTATATCCATCTTCCCCTGACACATACACACAATACACCTAGACACACACACACACACGCACACCTGAATACTTCACAACACACACACCTCCAAAATATACTTTGTATTCATCTTCTCTTGGCACACACACACGATTTAATATTTCACAAATGACACCCCACCAGAATGCTCTCTTTTTTTCCATATACCCCTGACACACACACACACACACACACACACAGACACACACACGACTGAATACTTTACAACAGACACCCCACCAGAATGCACTTTCTATCCATCTTCCCCTGACACACACACACACACACACAAGTGCTGTATATGAAATATTTTTACTATTTAAAATGACTCCTTTTCTGTTAAAATATTTTTGTAATGTATTTTATTCCTCCGATTTCAAAGCTGGATTTTAGCATCAATTATTCAGTCACATGATTCTTCAGAAATCATTTTATTTTAATCGTTGTATTTGCTGCTTAAAACATCATTCATTTTCTTTTCGGCTTAGTCCCTTTATTAATCTGGGGTCGCCACAGCGGAATGAACCGCCAACTTATCCAGCATATGTTTTACGCAGCGGATGCCCTTCCAGCTGCAACCCATCACTGGGAAACACCCATACACTCATTCACACACAAACTACGGACAATTTAGCTTACCCAATTCACCTATACCGCATGTCTTTGGACTGTGGGGGAAACCGGAGCACCCAGAGGAAACCCACGCCAACACGGGGAGAACATGCAAACTCCACACAGCAATGCCAACTGACCCAGCCGAAGCTCGAACCAGCGGCCTTCTTGCTCTGAGGTGACAGCACTACCCACTGCGTCACCGCGCCGCCCAACATAATTTATTATTATCAATATTTATTAACAGTTCAGTAATTGCTTTTCAGGATTCTATGATGATTCGAAAGATCAGCGTTTATATGAAATAAGAAGTTTTTAGTAACATTATACACCATTTAAAAGCTTGGAGTCATTATGTTTTTTTTTCAGTAAAGAAATTATAGAAATAAATACTTTTATTTAGCAATACAAGCTTTACATTCATCAAAAGTGACGATAAAGACATTCACAATGTCAGAAAATGGTTCTATTTCAGATATAAATGCTGTTTTTTTGACTTGATGTTCATCAAAGAAAGCTGAGCAATTTTGACTCCGCTGTTTTCAACAAAATAATAATAAATAATAGGCATTAAAAATAAAAATAAAATGTTTTTAAATAGAAAATCAGCATATTCGAATGCTTTTTGAAGGACCATGTGACTAATAATTATGCTAAAAAATCATCTTTGATATCGCAGCAATAAAATATATAATAATAAAAAAAGTTATTTGAAAATATTTCAGCATTTTATTGTTTATAGTTTGGAACAAATAAATGCAGACTTGGTGAGCAGAAGAGATTTCTTTAAACAACATTTCAGATAGGTGAACAAATTAGGGGCACATTTAAATTTCCGGAGTGAACTACTCCTTAAATTCCATCATGACCTGAATCCACTGTTCGCGGTTGATCTCCACGCCGTTGCCCCTCAGCGAGGTGATGGCTCTGTCAATGATCTTCTCCACCATCTGTGTGTTGCCGTTGGCCTCCTCCAGCTTGGCAGCGGTGATCCAGATGTGCCGATCGGTGGAATGTTTTTACGGGCTTTGTTCAGGACACGACGGGCATTCTCATAGGTCTCTAACCGAGCCAGAGCCAGCCAGAGCTACAGGACACAAAGACAGAACTGTGAGATCAGACTGATCGATGGCTCATAGAGAAGCTGATGGCTAATCAAGGCTGATAGGACAGCACTCGACGGCTCTGCTCAACATGATCCTTGCATCCTCTGGTTCCTCCAGCTCAACAGCCTTCTTCCACAAACACACTGACTTCGACACATTCTCCAGAGCTGGAGAAAATAAATATACGAGCATTGAGCATTACAACCACACAAACGTGGGAAAGATGATGTGTTATGTTATCAGTTAGTAAAAGGAAACAAGATAAATCCCTAATTTTAACCAAATTCCTCTTCTTTAATAGAAAACAGTATCATCTACATGAATATTGACCCACATATGGTTTTGAAGATGTGTACAATTTTACAAACTATTCATGAAGACATATATAGACCCAAATATTTCTGGAATTAGACAAGATAGGCCTTATGTAGAATAATTGGGAAAGTTTGTTTAGAACCAAAATCCAAAAGGACGTTGAGGTAATGTTAATAATTACAGGACCGCAAACTCTGGGGGGAAAAAAAAACTCACAAAGTGCCTTTAATTATTTAATAAAACATTAAAAATTGTACTGTTCTAAAACTTTTGACCGGTCAAAAAATCCAAATATTAATAAATTTGCCTTCAAATGAAAAGCTTTGCTATAGAGCCAGATCAGTCTAAAAAAATACATTTACAAAATAAAATTCATACATCCACAACACAATTAAAGTTAATAATCCAATATGTACGTTCAAAACATGATTAACAAATGCACAAATCCAATTGTCAAATTCAAAATATGTTTCAAAAGTATGCAAATTAAATTCATTTGGCGGAAATATTTATGCTTTTTACTTGTGAATTAGCATAGTTTAGTGCAGGGGTCACCAATCTCGGTCCTGGAGGGCCGGTGTCCCTGCAGGGTTTAGCTCCAACTTGCCTCAACACACCTGCCTGGGGGTTTCAAGTATACCTAGTAAGACCTTGATTAGCTTGTTCAGGTGTGTTTGATTAGGGTTGGAGCTCAAATCTGCAGGACACCGGCCCTCCAGGAACAAGTTTAGTGACCCCTGGTTTAGAGTGACTCGTTTGGCTAATTTTGCAAATAAAAATGTTTTTATTGTTATAGTGTTAGTTATAAGTTATATTGACATTATTCCGAGAGTCAGATTTCTGTTAAAACATTATTATATTGATAAATTATAGTCATTGTTATCTTCAGAATATTATTTCAGTCAAATGCATCACAGTCTAAATGTGTCAGCAGTGTAAATACTCTGATGTACTTCAGCCTGTTTTCTTAGTTATTCAGTGCTGAGTTTGTTTCTCAGGCTCTGGCGGATTTAGGCTGGTCTCAGCCAACCCTCATCCAGGAGAAAGCCATCCCTCTGGCGCTGGAGGGGAAAGATCTGCTGGCCCGAGCTCGAACCGGATCCGGGAAAACGGCCGCCTATGCAGTTCCTCTGATCCAGAGAGTCCTTACGTCCAAACAGGTGACGCCTGGATTTCATTCATTCATACTAAATTGGGCCGAGAAGTAGAGCTGAATGAAAAATTGTATGTGATTGTCGTGCGCATTGATAAAGTCAATGATAAACTTTATAAAGTCGCTTTGTAATCAAATGTGAGTCTCCAGCATGTGTGTTCAGCATTTACTACATAGTAGAGTTGCCAAAAGTATCGAGTTTGGTTCCCTTCAGTACTGAAATATATTTTTAAAAATTCCCATTAACATTTGAGCGATGATGAGCGCGTCTTCATGTCCAATCACAGTCATATATGTTAAGCACATGAACACAGCGGCCAATCAGCAGTGTTTAAGAACGCGCTCAACAGCGCTCAGACGTTAGCAGGAAATGGATGTTTTTTTTACATTTCAGTATCAATTGGTACCAAACTCGATACTTTTGAAAACCCTACTACACAGAGCCATAGTTCTCTGACAAGCTTCTCAGCGAACTATGGCTCTTTGTAGTGATTGTTGCTAATGTCATACCTGAAAGCATGTGCAAATATAGTGACGTTTTTACTCGAACTTCATAGTTTCAGTCAAGTGTTTGAAACAAGTCCTTCTGTGAAATGATGTGTGACAAATGCTTCACTAATGCTTTATTTCCGTGTTCAGACTGTACGAGAGCAGGCCGTCAGAGCTTTGGTTCTGGTCCCCACCAAAGAGCTGGGCCAGCAGGTCCAAACCATGATCCGGCAGCTGACGGCGTACTGCAGCAGAGACGTCCGAGTCGCAGACATCTCCGGAAAAGCAGATCTGTCTGCTCAGAAGTCAGTGATACGGCAAATCGTCATCCAAATACTACATATCCTCATACTGGACTGAGTATATGTATATTTGTTTTGGACATAAGGGCTTCCTCATACAAAATGCATAATAAATACTTAATACGATTAAACGCATTGAATTTGAACAAACAAACATTAAAGTGCTTTCAACAACTGCAACACCATCATTTATTATCACATATGCTAAAGGAATTCAGTCTGTATGAAGGAAATTAGTTCTGTTATAAAATGTATGTAATGTATTTAGTTTAGTTTGAATTTGTTACATCAGTGAAACATTGAAGTCTGGAATAGGTCAAATATATAGTACAAATAGCCATAAGTTGCTGACGTGGCGATAAATAAATAAAATATATAGTGCGAAGAATTAGGGTTATTATATTGATAAATTAAAACTTTAAAGCCATTGAATCAAAATGAATCATTGAATCATCTTATTTTTAAATGTATGTAGTAGTTTTGGTTATAAACGATGCGTCTGTGCACTTCATTATTTTGTGAAAATAAATTTGCCCTCATAATCTTTAATTGAATATCATACATAGCCTTCCTTCCACCTCGAAAGACGTTTCTTTATTTCCTGGTCACGTGGAGTTTCTTTGGGGTGGGGCTATTAGTCCTTTAGGGCGGAGCTATCAGGGCGTGTCCTGCTTTGAATTAGTCCATTCATCAATCTTCCTCCATTTTGTTAGCAACACCCATTTTTCAACAATCCAATCTGTTCCCAAAGAACAAAATGGCGGGGCTCTAATAATATTTCGGGGGGCCCTTAATCACCCCCCCCCCCCCCCCCCCCCCCCCCACGTCACTAATGTCAATCAAAGTGTTTCTGCAGACTGTTTTTATAAAGTGTGATTATAAAAAACATATAATTATAACATTTTTACCTTTTAGAGGCTGGCTATATTCACGCACTGTTGCCCCACAACTGTTCAGACTCATTTTTGTCAATAAGCGCAGTTAAATATGTTTTAATTCCACTAACACTTATAACTCTTCATCTTTCATTGGCAGGCCCATTTTAATGGAGAAGCCGGATATAGTGGTGAGCACCCCGTCTCGCGTTCAGGCTCATATTAACGCTCAGAACCTGCAGCTTCACTCTTCGTTGGAGATGCTGGTCATCGACGAGGCCGATCTTCTCTTCTCGTTCGGCTTTGAAGCCGACCTGAAAAACCTGCTGTGGTGCGTTCCTGCTCAGATCTGATTGTTATATCAATTTCTTGGCATGAGTTAATAGTCTGTGTTAAGCTACGGTATTTTCCCCCAAATAAGTCAAATTTTCTCAATAGCATTGTTGAGGGAAACAAAAAAAAAGCCAAGTCGCATTTGTCACTTTTTATTATTACAGTCAGAAATATGTAAGATACTGGTGGATTTAAAAACAAAATATATTATAAATATGCATGTATGTAGTGCTCCTAGGTCCACACGAAATCAGCATCCGCAGAAATCCGCAGATTTCTTTAGCTCTTTATTGAGTCTATTTATTTACTTATGCAAATCTGTGTAAATGATTTTTTTTCATGAATTAAATTAATGTAACTGAATAATATTCAAATGTTTATATGGTTTATGCACAATACAACTTGTAAAAAGTAATAAGTGATGTATTTTAGTGGATATATTTTATAAGAGATTTACTTTGTTTAACGAAAAAGTGGTTATAGTTTCATTTGCATTTTAAACCTTAAATAAAAATTAAAGCGATGAAAGGGACCTCGCACCCGGGCTCACCACCACCCGGAGGCCTTAGGATGACAGAGAACAGCAGAAAATAATGATTTAAGCCGATAAATATTAAAATACCTGAGAAAATCGCCGATTTATGCCAAACTTCCTTCTGTCAGCAGGTAGCGCTATGACTGAGACTCAATATTGGCTTGTAGATGTCTTCAGGAGAGGAATCTCATCGAACCTGTGCATTTTCAGGCAGATCAGATATTGTTTAGTTAAGTGCTTCCTCCTTCATGGCGAGGCATTGCAAATACCATGCCTGGAAATGGCAAAAACTGCACTTTTTCGGCAGAGGAAGTTAAAAATATCCGACTTCCTGTTGGGTTTGACATTTCGCACAAAGAGACTTTTTTGTAGGTTTTGGCATGTTTGATGTGTGTGCCAATTTTCGTACATGTGCGTGAAACGTAGCTCGGGGGCTAGTCCGTCAAATGTGTATAGGTGGCGCTGTCGAGTCATTTTGCCACACCCACTTCCGAAACCTAAATCAGATGTAAATTTGAGTTTTCGGGCATGTTTAGACCCTCAAAATAATGATTCATTCCAGATAAGAATAAACAACACAATTCCAATAGGGCCTACACACCATAGGTGCTCGCTCCCTGATGACTGTACTCTCAAAATTATTCCACATAATCAGGCATCTAAAGATCAAAATATGACGGCGTCTGTTGCTTTAATTCATTTATTATGGAGGAAGAAAAACTTGATTTATTTTTATTGGTAATTAGTGCCAGACGAACACATTATTATTCATGTGCTTTTATTATTTATGTGTACCTGTTTTACTCTGAGAAGGCAGAGAGTCGATTAGCATGTTTGTTAGCATTTTATAAGCCTGAATTTGTTAGTTTTTAGCATGCTTAAACGCGTTACTAACATGTTTATCTTAGCATGTTCAAACACATGACTAACATATTTGTCATGATGCTAGCATGGTTAGCATGTTGCATGAATTAAAATGTTTCTAGCGGTATTAACACTGTTAGAATGTTTCTAGTATGAAGTTACATGGTTCTAGTATGTTAGCATGTTTGGATGAATTAGTTTCTTACATGAATTAGCGCTTAACTAGCATGAATTAGCAGTTTTGAATGGAAACATGACCACTGCTTTACACACTATATGACATTTCTATCTGTGTCCACCTGTGCAGTCACTTACCAAAGATCTACCAGGCGTTTCTGATGTCGGCCACGCTGAACGACGATGTTCAGGCCCTGAAGGAGCTGGTCCTCCACAATCCGGTGAGTGCAGAAGCAGAGATGCATCCGCAGCAGGCATGGGCCGGTGTAAGATTCTGACAGTATGATATCCTTTGATAAAACGTACGATGGTTTCATGGTATTGTGATTACTTCTCTAAAATATGTTGATTTTAAATGTCTGGGTAAAAAAAACAACATCTTTTTTTTTCCCATTGAACACAATATATTTTATTTTAATAAACAATGTTATGGAAATTCATTTATATACCTTTATATGCATTATAAAGTCTGTTCTTTTCTTTTTTTATGTATACATTACACATTACACATTAAGCTATGCGTGACCACTTATGTGCCTGTTTATCATTGATTGTACTCCATGTATGGTGACCTATGACCTGTACAGCCGGGTGGGAGATGAGATTGAAATATAGACGACTTGGCCTTGTGGGCTTTAGAGGGAAGAAACTAGATAAAAAGGGAACACACTCTTCTGTGAGTGTAGCACTCTGCAGGAGCCTGTGTTACTGTATGACTGTCTGACCTTCTTAGCAAAGAATAAAACTTTAAAAGACATCCTGGGTAAGACTTTGCCTTCTTT
>CAIGQW010053047.1:539590-556793 GCA_903798125.1 Danio choprae | reverse complement strand
ATATGCTGGATAAGTTGGCGGTTCATTCCGCTGTGGCGACCCCAGAGTAATAAAGGGACTAAGCCGAAATGAAAATTAATGAATGAATGAATATATACATATACATATTTATATATATACATATACATATATATACATATACATATATACATATACATATATATATATATATACATATACATATATATATATATATGCAATATATATATATTTTCTTATATAATATATATAAATACCCAGCATTGCGTGGTTACGACACATTTCATTCATATCTATACCACATACTGTAAATAGATGATTTTAAAAGTAGCCTATGTACCTTTTTGTGAAGAAAAAGTACATACTTTTGAGTGAGTATGCAAACTTTGTCACTACTTCCTCATTAACGGACTGTTATGTTGCTTAGTGACGTCCCCAGTCAATCACCTCCACACATCATCCACATTTCTTTCATATTTAATTACCTCCCTTATTGGAGATTCAGCTGTGTGTTAGTCTGCCATCGCGAGTCTTTCACGCAGAGAAATCTCCTCAGGTGTTTTGATAATTGTGCATTCAGAAGTTAATATCCAAACACGTCTAAGTTCACATTAGCCCCTTTCACACACATCGTGTGAAAGGGGTTATTGCTGTTGCAGATTAAATATATCATGGAAAAAAACCGTGATGTAAATATTTTCCAGTTGGCTAGATATGAAATATTAGTCATTCAAACAACTTTACCGAAGCCTCTCTACGTGAAGTGTATTTATAAGCTAATTTCAAGAGGATCACGTGCTTATGGTTGCTCACAGCTGGTCCCGCATCAGCTCACGATTGATTTACCAATCAGACGATTCCTAGATAACTATAAATAATTAGAGTTCTCTTATCTCAGTATCTTCGTCTTGAAGAATCCCCCCACCCATCCACCCCTACTCCCCCTATTTTCCAGATGGGTGGCACGGTGGCCCAGTGATTAACACTGTCGCCTCACAGCAAGAATGTCTCTGGTTAAAGTCCCTACTAAACCAGTTGACATTTCTGTGTGGAGTTTGCCCGTTCTCCCCGTGCTCGCGTGGGTTTTCCCCGGGTTCTCCGGTTTCCTCCCACAGTGCAACTTCAGTAAATTGAACACATCAAATTGATACCATAGCCAAGCTCTTAACAAGTATACATCTCTTTTTAGCCATTCTTTTAGCCAGAAATAAGTCGGGGGAGTTCATTGAGATCTACCTGAGCTCAAGCTCCCCTCTCGCCCTGCAAACGGGAGGGAGCCCAGGGCTCGAGGATCTCATGAGCTCAGGGCTCTCTCCCGGGACAGCATGCCAAACAAGCTATATTATCAATCATCAGCTAAGTGTGACCTCTTGAATTGACGGTTGGTCTCGAGTGTCTGCCATGTTGGTTTGTTGTTGTTTTTTTAACTGTTTATGGTTATTTATTGTTTTTTTATTCATTGTGTCTTATGTACGGTGACCCTGAGTGGTTTGAAAGGCTCCTCAAATAAAATGTATTATTTTCATTATTGTAATGAAAATATCTGGGAACCACCTTAGCTGTAATGAACAGCACTGTGGCTGGAGTAGAGTCATTCAGGTTCCTGGGCACCACCATCTCTCAGGATCTGAAGTGGGACATTGACATAGACTCTATTGTGAAGAAAGCCCAGCAGAGACTGTACTTCCTCCGTCAGCTGAGGAAGTTCAACCTGCCCCAGGAGCTGCTCGTACAGTTCTACTCAGCGGTCATCCAATCCATCCTCTGCACTTCAATCACCGTCTGGTTCAGCTCAACTACCAAAACCGAACTCCGCAGACTACAGCGAATAGTCCGGACAGCTGAACGAATCACTGGCACTACCCTTCCTACACTTCAAGAACTGTACTCTTCCAGAGTGAGGAAAAGGGCTTACAAAATCACTCTGGACCCCTCACACCCAGCGCACTTCCTGTTTGAACTGTTACCGTCTGGTCGGCGTTACAGAGCACCAAGCACAAAAACAGCCAGACACAGGAAAAGCTTCTTTCCTCAGGCCATCTACCTCATGAACAATTAAACATTCCCCTACTGTGCAATAAACGTGCAATACTTTCTCATACACACTCGTACACAGCACCTTATAACAATTTACAGCGCAATACTTTCTCTACACAGTTGTACACAGCACCTTATAACTTGTATATTTATAACAAATCTGTACATACAATTCATCATCCAGAGCTTTTAACTGATAGCATCTTTGTTTAAGTTTGCTATCTTTTTCATATTTATTTCGTGTTGTCACTGGTCACTTTATGTACACTGGAAGCTTCTGTAGCCAAAGCAAATCCCTTGTGTGTGTGTGTGTGAGCACACTTGGCAATAAAACCCATTCTGATTCTGATAGAACTAATCTTCATTGACACTTAATGGTGATATAGTTCATGGATGAGCTCTCGCTGGGTTTCAAACTACAATATGCAGAGTTAATGCTCACAACAATGTAAAGTGGGCTTTACTTGCTATCATATATTAGATGAAAGAGAACTAACAAAATGATAGAGACATTTTATTAGGAAAAAAAAGTGCACAATGATATTTGCACAAGCATGTAATTTGAGGACAGAAATAGCTCAGCACTTGCCACCTTTTAATACCTCCATCTTGTGAACAGGATTCTTGAATTAAATAACATATAATATTTCCGTCTGTTAACCTCTGTTCCACAGAGAACATGATCTATGATTTATAGATATAGTTCACCCAGAAAGTCACCATTAACTAAAGCGGTTCTAAAGTTTTATTCTTCTGTTGAACAAAACGAGGGGCAGCACGGTGGCGCAGTGGGTAGCACAATCGCCTCACAGCAAGAAGGTCGCTTGTTCGAGCCCCGGCTGGGTCAGTTGGCATTTCTGTGTGGAGTTTGCATGTTCTCCTCATGTTGGCGTGGGTTTCCTCCGGGTGCTCCGGTTTCCCCCACAGTCCAAAGACATGCGCTATAGGTGAATTGGGTAAGCTTAATTGTCCGTAGTGTATGAGTGTGAATGGGTGTGTATGGATGTTTCCCAGTGATGGGTTGCAGCTGGAAGAGCATCCGCTGCGTAAAACATATGCTGGATAAGTTGGCGGTTCATTCCGCTGTGGCGACCCCAGATTAATAAAGGGACTAAGCCGAAAAGAAAATGAATGAATGAACAAAACGATATTTTCCCATCAACATAATGGTTATTTCTTCAAGATATCTTCTTTTGTGTTCAACAGAACAAAGAAACTTTCTTTTAAACAAGTGGAGACGAGTAAATGGTTGCAGAATTTTCATTTTTTGAGTGAATTATCCCTTTAAGAGCCTTAAAGATTTAAAAGGGCTTTAATCATCCATGTATCTCCATGTGACTCTTCTCTAATCTTCATCTATTGTGTGCTCAAAGTTAAAGCTCTCCTGTTCAAACCAGTCATACCAGGACTCAGTTGTTGACCCCAGTGTTGTTGCTGTGGTGGGTTCAGGTGTGGTTGTGGTTGTCATTTCTGTGGTTGTGCTGCTTTTCATTCTCTCCATCCGCAGTTTTCTCATGCGCATCAGTCGTATGCGGTGCAAACGTTCGTTTTGGGAGCCCCCAGCGACCCCTGTGCTCCCACCATTGACCTGGTTGTTGGTGCTTCTTGGGACGTTGTTAACCAGTCTTGGCCTCTTTCCGCTTTGAGCCATGATTTGTTGGATACGAGCCCAGTTAGATTTGGTCAAAGTGAAACTGCACGGTGTTGCGTTGGCATCATAGCCAACAATACAAAGACGCGTCTGAGAGGAATAGCCATCCGCTCGCGCGGTTACGCGATACTCGCCTGGGTTGAGAAGACGCCAGTAATCGCCGGTGGAAGCTTTAGGAAAAATAAAGGTTTGCATTAAAATGATATGCCACACTTAAAAATGTATGTTAATTAACAGTATTTTGTGATTCATTTTCTGTTCATTTATGGTTGTGAATTGCATTATGGGGGCAGCATGGTGGCGCAGTGGGTAGCACAATCGCCTCACAGCAAGAAGGTCGCTGGTTCGAGCCCCGGCTGGGTCAGTTGATGTTTCTGTGTGGAGTTTGCATGTTCTCCCCGTGTTTGCGTTGGTTTCCTCCGGGTGCTCCGGTTTCCCCCACAAGTCCAAAGACATGCGGTATAGGTGAATTGGGTAAGCTAAATTGTCCGTAGTGTATGAGTGTGAATGGGTGTGTGTGGATGTTTCCTAGTGATGGGTTGCAGCTGGAAGGGCATCCGCTGCATATAACATATGCTGGATGAGTTGGTGGTTCATTCCGCTGTGGCAACCCCAGATTAATAAAGGGACTAAGCCGAAAAGAAAATGAATGAATGAATTGCATTATGGGATGTTGATCTCTGCTCTGTCGTCTTTTGATGCTGAAAATTCAACTCTGTAGTTTAACAACATGACTTTTATTGACAGTTTAGTAGTTTGAAGTAATATAATGTATAAGAAATAATAAATAGTCTGTAAAACGACAGAGAACGTACTGGCAGCTTATTACTCGGTGTTTGTGGCGTAATATACAACACCAACCCAGACGATATATCACTTTAAACGATTAAAAATGTTCATAAAAGTCACTTTTTTTGTACTCGTCGAGGTTAAAAGTTGTTGGAAGAAAGATCAAGATCCCATAATGCAATTCACATAATAAAATCATTTAAATATTTATTTTAAACTAAAAACACGAATCACAAAATACGGAAAACTGCTAATTTGCTGATATATTTTAGTGTACATACAGCAAACAGCAAACAGTGTACATACAGCAAACAGCATGTCTACAACAGCAAAATCCCAATAAAGCAGAAATTCTTAAACATTCTTCAAAATATCTTCTCTTGTGTTCAACAGAAAAAAGAAACGGTGAATAAATGTTTGGAACCACTTGAGGGTGAGTAAATAGTTGAACTGTCCCTTTAAGCCATTTGTGCACAAGAAATGATAATGTTTGTAGCTTAAAAAAGGGAGTAAATCTGTTGTCTTAAAATGATTAAGTAAAAAAAACGAGGACTGGAATTGAGAACCGCTGATTTAATAGAACAAAATTAGTAGGGCTGCGTCCGAAATCGCATACATGTATATATAAAAATGTGAAATTACAAAAGATAATGTCGATTAAAAGTTGCAATGGGTTATTTTTTCTTCAAGATCTATTAGGATCTGTTACCTGTTTTGACGTCATGTTTGATTCCCTCCACTGACACTGTGGCATTTGCTAGAAGATTCCCATCAACGTCTCTCACAACCCCTTTAATGCCTCGATGCACCTGCAGGTCGGAAGGGAAACCTTCTTTTATGGCATTTAACATTGTGCGTTTTGACTACAAACAGATTCAATGTGCGTTTATTACATTTCTGTGACAGAAATAGGAGCTGTATTTGTTTTGTGACCTGCTCGATGAAAGCCAGCAGCGCCTCGCGGTTGTTTTCCCACTCCGACGCCAATTCACTCTCATGGGGAAACTTGTCACAGCCAAGAAAGATGGAAATCTCGAAACAGTTGGTGTGCAGGTAGCTGAAGTCGTTCATGCCTAAAGCAAACACAGACAAATACGATTGCAAAAGATAAGAGGAGATACAGTCAGAATTATTAGCCCTCCTGAATTTTTAGCCCCCCTGTACATTTTTTCCCCAATTTCGGTTTAACGAACACATTTCTAAATGACTCATTTCTAACAACTGATTTATTGTATCTTTCCCATGATGACAGCACATAATATTTGACTAGATATTCTTCAAGATACTAATATTCAGCTTAAGTGACATTTAAAGGCTTAACTAGGTTAATTAGGCAAGTTAGGGTAATTAGGAAAGTCATTGTCAGTGTGCTGTCATGTCCATGTGTGTAACGTCTGGTGGCAGGTAGACGATGACATGAGGAGACGGTACACGGGATGCATTAACAAAACGGATTTATTAAATGAACACTTACAGATAACAACACTGGATGCGGGTAGACGGGACAAGGACGATGAGACAACCAAAGTAACCAAAGTACCGGACAACAATGGACAGAGACGAAAGGGTATAAATGGATGAAGGGATGATTAAGCTAATGAGACACAAGGGATGAACACGGGTGGAACAAATGAACATTGGCGGTGGCGGGAGAAGGACAAAGGAATCACATGACAACAAATGATGACACGGACGAACGCTGACAATGTGCCTCTGTTGACGTCATGTGATTCCTTTGTTCTGTCTTCCCGCTGTTTTCAGTGTTAATTTATCCCACCTGTGTTCATCCCTGTGTCTCATCTGTTTAATCATCACGCCTGTGTATTTATACCCTCCTATTTGTGTCCTTCGTTGTCCATTATTGTATTGTCTCAACGTTGATGTCCCGTCTGCGTGTCCTGTCTATCCAGTTTGTATCCAGTAAGTGTTTGTCAATAAATCTGTCTTTTGTTAAATCCCGTGTACCAGTCTCATCATGTCCAGCAGCGAGTTGTTACAGTCATTGTATAACAGTGGATTGTTCTGTAGACAATCGAAAAGAAATATTGCCTAAGGGGGCGAATAATATTGACCTTAAAATAGTTAAAAATAATTAATTAAACTGCTTTTATTCTAGCCGAAATAAAACAAAGACTTTCTTCAGAAGAAAAAATATTATAGGAAATACTGTGAGAGATGTGTTGCTCTGTTAAACATTCATTCATTCATTTTCTTTTCGGCTCAGTCCCTTTATTAATCTGGGGTCGCCACAGCGGAATGAACCGGCAACTTATCCAGCATATGTTTTATGCAGCGGATCCCCTTCCAGCTGCAACCCATCACTGGGAAACACCCATATTCCCTTTCACACACATACATACACTACGGCCAATTTAGCTTACCCAATTCACCTGTAGCGCATGTCTTTGGACTTGTGGGAGAAACCGGAGCACCCGGAGGAAACCCACGCCAACACGGGGAGAACATGCAAACTCCACACAGAAATGCCAACTGACTCAGCCGAGGCTCGAACAAGCGACCTTCTTGCTGTGAGGTGACAGCGCTACCCACTGCGCCACCGTGCAGCCCTCTGTTAAACATCATTTGGGAAATATTTGAAAAAGAATCAAAAATTCACAGGAGGGCGAATCATTCTGACCTCAAATGTATAATAAACCAATATTTCATACATTTTGTGACTTCAACACTGGCATAAAAAAAGATTCAATTATTTTAAACATTTGAAAACATTTTTGCCTTCTCACAGGGCAGAGGACAGAGTTCAGATTTTATTTGCACTTAAAACACAATTTAGACCTTTTTATTTAACATTTTTTGTCATCAATAGGCCCACACAGAATCAAAGCAGATTTTTGAGCCCATCCTTTTTTTCAATTCATTCATTCATTTTCCTTAGTACCTTTATTCATCAGGGGTCGCTACAGTGGAACAGTCAACTTATCCAGCTTATGTTTTACACAGCGGATTCCCTTCCAGCTGCAACCCAGTACTGGGAAACACCCATACACACTCATTCAAGGCAAGGCAAGTTTATTTATATAGCACATACACAGTGGCAATTCAAAGTGCTTTACATAAACAGGAATAAAAGAGAGAAGTATAAAAAAATAATAATAATATAAAAACAGATTAAAATGTGTTAAAACAGGTTATAAAAGAATGAAAAAGAAAAGAAAGACATAATAGTGCGATCTGTGGGACGTAGCACAGTGCTCATTCAGTAAAGGCACAGCTAAACAGATGTGTTTTCAGTCTGGATGTGAATGTACCTAATGTTGGAGCACATCTGATCATTTCTGGAAGCTGATTCCAGCAGCGGGGGGCGCTGTTAGTAGCTGAAGGCGGATTCACCCTGCTTTGACTGAACTCTTGGAATTTCTAGTTTACATGATCCTAAAGATCTGAGTGATCTGTTAGGTTTGTATTCAGTGAGCATATCTGTAATGTATTGAGGTCCTAGGCCATTTAGTGATTTATAGACAAGTAGTACTATTTTAAAATCTATTCTGAATGTAACTGGGAGCCAGTGTAAAGACCTGAGGACAGGTGTGATGTGCTCTGATTTTCTGGTTCTGGTCAGAATCCTGGCCGCAGCGTTCTGGATGAGCTGCAACTGTCTGACTGTCTTTTTGGGAAGGCCAGTGAGGAGGCCGTTACAGTAATCCACCCTGCTGCTGATAAAAGCATGAACAAGTTTCTCTAAGTCCTCGCTGGAAACAAAGCATCTAATTCTTGCAATGTTTTTGAGATGATAATATGCTGATTTACTTACTGCTTTGACATGACTACTGAAACTCAGATCTGACTCCAGAATCACACCAAGATTCTTGACCTTATTTTTTGTTGTTTGACCCTTAGAGACAAAGTACGCATTCACCTTGAGAACCTCATCTCTGTTCCCAAATCCAATGACTTCAGTTTTCTCTTTGTTTAACTGAAGAAAGTTTTGGCACATTCACACACATACTGTACACTACAGCCAATTTAGTTTATTCAATTCACATATAGCGCATGTGTTTGGACTGTGGGGGAAACCGGAGCACCCTGAGGAAACCCACACCAACACAGGGAGAACATGCAAACTCCACACAGAAATGCCAACTGAGCCAGCCGGGACTCGAACCACCGACTTTCTTGCTGTGATGCGACAGTGCTAACCACTGAGCCACCATGTCGCCCCCGCTCCAAGATAATTTATATAAAATGCAATTAGTAAAGTGATATTTTCTGTCTTTCAGTGGATGTATTATACGAGGGACCTGCTGTCGCTTTATTTACCAAATAAGAGGTTCTAATTGGATTTTTAAGTTATTTTTTACATTTGTGTTAGGTTTTCAGCACTTATACACTCAAAAAAGTTATTTTGCTGCTTGTTCAAAATACTTATTTAAAATGAGCTGAAACAACACAATTATTGAGGGTTTTTTGGGGGACAACTCAATTGTTTTATGTTCAATCCACTTAAATTTGTTAAGTTAACTTAATGGATTTGTGTTGGGACAACATGAATGAAGTGTTTGTCCCCCCCCCCATTCTTCCCTTCTCTCTCCTCCTAAGTTCTATGATGGGGCGACACGGTGGCTCAGTGGCTGGCGCTGCTGCCTCACAGCGGGAGGGCCAAAAGTTCAAGTTCTAATTGAACCAGTCGGCACTCTCTGAGCAGAGTTTGCATGTTCTCCCCGTGTTCGCGTGGGTTTTCCCCGGGTACTCCGATTTCCTCCCACAGTCTAAAAACATGTACATAAGCGAATCGTAATAACAGTCACAAGCACTTAAAGCATACATACTGAATCAATTAGAACCACCATATTAACCAAAGTATAGGTTAAAAACTAACAGGGGGCTCTCGAGAAATACCTGATCTCGTATCCCTCCTAATGCTCATCGACCAGGCGGGAACCTTGGGCTCATCTATCTCCGAGCTCAGGGTTCTCTCCCGGTACAGCATGCCAAACCTGCTATCATAGCTGAGCATTATCTAAGTGTGAACTCTTGAAAGGGAAATGGTGTAAAGGCTGATTTATACTTCTACGTCAAGCGCACACTTATATCGTCCGGGGTAGCCTTCGCGAGGTCGCATAGCCCTTGCTGTGGCTGACGCGCACCTCTAAAAAAAAATGTAACTACATGTCGCAACTACGTATAGCGCAAGCTCTGTGATTGGTCGGCTTGGTATCGGTGATGAGCGTGGGCGGTGTTGAGAGCCGCGAGCCCAGTGGAGTGAGTGTTTACAAGTGTGGAGTCCCGTGAAGGAGCTCCAGATGGAAACTTTGGTTTTGTGTTTACCTTATGATTAAAGTTGTTGCACGTCTGCCGGTTCCCGCCTCTGAATGAGCGAGTTTTAGCTAACTTTACTGCCAGCTAGCGTTTCAGTAGTGTTATTGCAGAGCAACACAAACAGCACGCAGAAGTATGAAAAGTACCTAGCTAACGGAGAACATCTGCAGAACTTTGCATAACATTCTGGGAAGGTTTTCACAGAAAAGTGCCCTTAACAGAACCTTAGTTCAAACTTGTATGATTCTGTTCCCAAAACATTATTCATTCACTTTGTTTTCTGAAATATCTTACCTGGACGTTCATCAAATGTTCGTTAAATATCACGTTTTCATGTTTGCAAACTGGAACGTTCCCTTAAAGTCACAGTGTTTAATTTTCTCCACCAGAGGGCGCATATTCTCAACAAACAAAGGCGTATTTTGATGATGGAGCGACTGAGTGTGGAATCATGGGAGTTGTGGTCTTCATTATATCCTACAGTACTCCTGCAGAAATCATGTTGATGGAAATGCTAAATAATATGAGCTCTTATTATCATGCTAGTATGAAGCAGTGTCTTTCCTTAGACTAATGTATGTTGTATAATATGTTCTTGTGGTTTTTTCATATTCAAACATTTGTCATGTACACAAACCTTGTACACTGAGTCTCATTGCTCTGCGTTTTTTTACAGTGCATAAATTTGCATATTTTTACAAAATTCTGCACAGAAATGGTAATAAAAGATTCTGTCCGGCCTTCACTTACTGCCCACAACCGGTTTCCAGCTGGCGCGGTTGATGATGCCTTGTCCGCCGGTGATGTCATCGGTGTGGCAGGACCCGCGGTGGTTTTCCGTCAAGGTGAGGTGACTGTGCGCATACGTCATGGCGAGCCACCTGAACAGGTTTTCATCCGCCGTTTCTCGGAGAGCGCCTTCGTTCTGCCGCTGAATCCGGGCCCAGGTCTCCTCGTTCATGTTGTGGTACTCCTGCACTGGCTGACCGACCCGTCCATCCATGCTCGTGGCCCGTGGGGGACGCTGCATGTCGAACGGGTACGCCACCACCTTCTCTCCGCCCTGCAGATTCGCACCCAAAACAAACGGCGTCCTCTCCATCCAACTGATGATCGCTTTAGTTTCAGTCGCCACCTGAGAGCAGATTTGTTTCGTAAATTAAACTCCGATAGACAAAGGTATGGACGATTTTCTGCAAGCAAATTCCCTGCTGAAAAAAACAGCTTAAACCAGCTCTAGGCTGGTTTAAGCTGGTTGACCAGCCTGGTTTTAGAGGGGTTTTGGCCATTTCAAGCCTGGTCTTAGCTGGTCAGGCTGGGATCCCAGCCAAAACCAGCTATGTCCAGCTTAAACCAGGCTGGTGAAGCTGGATTTAGCTGGTCATCTCCCAGCCTAACTAACTGTAACTAACTCCAAGACTAACTAACTGTCCCAAACTAAATCATGGTACCCCAGTTCACCTGTAACCCAGTTCAGAATGAAAATTCCCTCATCATTTCCTTTTCATTTAAACTGGTTTGAGTTTCTTTCCAAGAATGTTGGAAACCAGTTTCAGTTGACTTCTATAATGTTTTTTCTCCAACTATATAAGTCAGTGTTTACTGGTTCATCAGTGTTTACTGGTTCATCAGTGTTTACTGGTTCATCAGTGTTTACTGGTTTCCAACATTCTTCAAAATATCTTTTTATTTGTTAAAAACAGGTTTGGAACCACTTGAGCACATTTTCAACTAACTAACTAACTAACTAACTAACTAACTAACTAACTCAAACTAAATCACGGTAACCCAATTCAAATCCAGTAAAGCATCCTGAAGACAGAATGAAGGTGTTCAGACTGGACTCTTCAGCTTGACTCACAGAGCCATTGAGAAAGTTCTCAGGAACGGGGATGTGGTGATTGGGAATGATCCGCGGCACCCATCCTCTGTCCTCCGCACCCCACAGAACACTGTTCAGGTCCGGGAAATTCTGGAAAATGTCGTATCCCTCCTCTGTCCAGTGTCCCAAAGCCCAGTTTCCCATCTCAGAACCCTGGACCATGAGATAAAATCAGATAAAGCATGAATCAGGCGATGAAACAGAATAGAGAACGGATTATTCAACACTCATTGGAAATACCTGCTTCGAGTGATAGGTTGTTCTTGATCGATTCATTCATTTTGAACGATTCTTTAATGTGACTCGGGAATGATGAGTCCTCTCAGGGAGTGATTCGTTCATTCTCGCATGGTTTGTTTACCATGTGAAAGACATGACCCAATCATATGCAGTCAGAGCCAGAAAAAGATTTGATCCATTCATTTCTGGAGTCCTCGGGTTTGAGTCATTCGTCTCTTTACATGATGAACGAACGACTCAAAAACTCGAAGACTCGAAAGGTGAACTAATGCTTCCGGTTTAGACTGTGCACATTGGTTAAGCTTGTATGGGACTGTCAGTGTCATGTGAATGAACGACTAAAACTTGAAGACTCATCAGAAGAGCTGAGCTCATCAAAGACCCAGGTAAACAATGAATGATTATTTTCTCTTTCTTAACATTCTAGTTATGACGTGTTTGTAGTGTGGTCAACGTTTGGGCTAGTTGTAGATGAGTTTTGAAGCAACTCGTAACATTTTATTAATATTTTGTCCATATGAACGAAATTACTTGAAAAAAGATTTGTTCGTCTTGCTAAACAAAACTCAAAGGTCCGACTCTGTAAAAAGATTAGAACTTCCCATCACTACCTGCTTCAACCTATAATATTGTAAAAACTTAATGTGTTTGACTGCAGTTTCTAAATTAAATGAACACTAGGGGGCAGTGTGACGACAACAACTTTTGTTGTTCCTTGTCATTCATTCATTCATTTCCCTTCGGCTTAGTTTCTATTTCAGAGGTCACCACAGCGGAATGAACTGCCAACTACTGGGAAAAACCCATACTCACATACCCAAATGGCCAATTTAATTTATTCAATTCACTTACATCGCATGTCTTTGGACTTGTGGGAGAAACCGAGCCCAGCCGGGACTTGAACCAGCGACCTTCTTGCTGTGAGTGTGCTAACCACTGAGCCACCATGCCACCCCTTGTTCCTTTTCACATTAATAATATTTACACGTATATATTATTGACATGTAAAGCGTTTTTTGCATGCAATTGTTTGCACAACACCAAATAAATACCACAAAACAACATAACGGTGTGTATGATTTGTAATAGAATATGTTTGCTTCACCTATCTATTTCTCATATTGTTAAATTTTGTGGCGTGCACACTCGTAGCTCACTTTCTATGGTGTTGTGTTTGTGATGCAGAGCGCTCTGTCTCCACAAAAGAGAGAAAAGCCATGTAAAATCAAGGTAAAACTGCATGGTCGCAGTGCACTTTTCTCTTATGTTTGTTTTTGGAAACACTATTGGTTGGGTCTAGGTCAGTAGTTCACTAGCCGATATCTTCAACAAGCTCCGCCTTCTCGTGGGCGTCTACATGAAGGATGCGTGTCTGAAATGTACACTCAAAAAATGACTTTCGCTGCTTGTTTAAACTACTTATTTAAAACTTAATTGTTTTATGTTCAATCCACTTAAATTCAAGAGTTCACACTTAGCTGATGATTGGTTATAAAGCTTGTCTGGCATGCTGTCCCAGGAGAGAGCCCTGAGCTCATAGATCCTCGAGCCCGCGGCTCCCTTCCGTTTGCAAGGCGAGAGGGGGGTTTGAGCTCAGGTAGATCTCGAGAACTCCACTGCTGTAGTAGCTAATGAACAGATAGTGATTGCACTTAGTAAGTAGTCATCTCAAGAGCATGTCTATGATGCTGATTTGGATTAGTTAATTAACTTGTAGCGCCCTCTAGTGGATTTGTCCTCTGAAATGTGCAATAAAATGTATCTGGAGCAACACGTTTCGCAAAAATGTAGGCTGAACATGTATTTCCAATGAGCCTGGGTGTAATGTGTCATACCATCTCATATGCCAGCTCATAGGCGTCAGGGTTCAGCGACGGCACCAGATGAATTCGCACCGTTTCCACCAGGCGGCGCACTCTCGGGTTGTCGTCATTGTATTCTTTGCAGATGAACTGCATGAGGAGCAGCAGAAGCTCCCGGCCCAGCACCTCATTCCCATGAAGCCCTGCTGTGTACCTGAATTCTGGTTCACCTTAAAAAAACACAGGAGAGATTTCTGAATATACAGTTTAATCGAAAGGTTTGACCACCTCTGATCATTTTCATAATTGCTAGCCGTAGCCTGCTGGCCTTTCAAATCAGCAATTTCATTTGGATATATTTTATACCCTGGGGAAAGAGCAACATTTCAGTTCTGACGTTACATTTTATTTAATCAACAGATGCAATGCAATTTAAGTCATGTCATAACAAAAACAGAAAGGTGCAAAAATTATTTATAAATAATGACATCAATCTTTTGTACAGCCACCTTTTGCTAAAACTAGACGCTTCTTATAGTCAAGAATAAATCCCTAAATTCTTGCTGAATGCATTTTGGGCCATTCTTCCTTGCAAAATGTCTCCAGTTCAGTCAGGTTTGATGGGTTTGAATGGCCCTTTTTCAAATCAACCCATAGATTGTTGATGATGTTCAAGTCTGGGGACTGGGATGGTCATTCTAGAACAATGTATCATTTCTGAGCATGAATTTCTTGGTAGATCTGGAACTGTGCTTTGGGTCATTGTCCTGCTGAAACATCCAACCCTGGCGTAACTTCAGCCTCTTGACTGATTCCGGACTGATTATTCGTCAGAATCTGCTGATTCTGGGTGGAATCCATTCGACCTTTAACTCTGACAAGGTTTCCAGTACCTGTGCTTGCCACACATCCGCACAGCATGATGCACCCTCCACCATATTTTACAGTAGGGAGCATGTTCTTCTCCTGAAATGCTGTGTGCTTTTTCCGCCATTCGAAGCGCCTATGGTTGTGGCATCTGTTCACAGTATATTTTTCCAAAATGATTCAGGCTTGTCCGGATGAGCCTTTGCATACCTCAAGCGACTCTTCTCATCGGCAGAATGCAGGTAAGGCTTCTTCTGCATCACCTTCCATTGAGCTGTTCCTTGTGAAGAGTGCGCTGAACTGTGGATTAATGTACAATGACATTATCAGCAGCAAGATGTTCCTGGAGGCCTCTTTGAAGGTGGCCTGTGGTTTGACCATTCTTCGCCTATCAGATACTTTTCTTAGCCTACCACATCTTTCCTTCACAAGAACTGTTCAAGTGGCCTTACATTTTCTTACTATATTTCTGACTGTGGAGATAGAGACTTTAAACCTTTGTGTTTTTTGCATCCTTCTCCTAAGTCATGTTGGTGAATTATCCTAGTTTTTGGGTCAATAGGAAGTTCCCAAGTTGCTACTTTCTGGTTCACAATAAGAAGAAGAAGCACAACTTGCAATCAGCTATCTTTTGTCAAGGTTCACGGAGTCACTCAAATCAATTTTGTGTTATAATCAATCAGCATTAAGTGACTACAGGTTTTGAAATCCACACAAAAGAGAGGCTGCCCAAACTTTTGCACAGCCTATTTTTCAAACTCTGTCCAGGGTGACTCCAGGTACAGTTTGGTTGTGAGGACACTACAACCAGATTTTTCGCCTTATGACGTCAGTGTGTGCGGTGTTTTCTCCTTTTTGATTGGCCAGCTAGGTTCACACCAAACACAGAAGATGCAAGTGAGGCAAATTTCTCATTCTTTCCCCTCTGTTCTCACATTAGCATTGACTTGTATGCAATGTACTCAAAAACTTAGTTCCGCGTTTGGTCTGAACCCAGCATGAAAAGCTTTTATCGCCCCCTGTTGGTTCGGAGATTAAAAAAAAATGAAATCGGTGAAAACTGTTTATGAAAAAAACCTACGTACGTGTGGACATGGCCTGTGTTTTGTCTGTTCTTAAGTGTTTTATCATTTTGTTAAAATACTGTTGTATTTTTACCTCAGTTTTATATTTCTTTTCATTTATTTGGCAGTTTAGAGGTTTATAATTGCAAGGTAGTTTTGGGCCTTTGTTATATTCCTTTCTTTTTTGGGGGGCAACACTTGTAATCCTCCTTCCCTTAAATGTAGTAATTTATTTTTGTTTGTGTAAATTTATTGTAACATATATATATATATATATATATTTTTTTTATTTTTTATTTTTTTTTTTATGTATTTTCGTATCTGTAAATAATTTTGCTTTATTTTTGTCATAATTTTATGGTCATCCTGGTCTCTTGCCATCAGGCTTCACTAAATGAATGCCAAAATAAATGTTACCTTATTAACCCTTAGACCTAAAATGTTAAAGTCATAACAGGCAAAGACATCAACTATTAAGTGACTGAATTTGACACCATATACAGCACTGTGCAAAAGTCGGCTAGCACCAGCATTGGTAGCACAAATCTCTCTACCTAAAAGGCATGGAGAAAGTGCCGGGTCATTACTTTTGGGTGAACTACTATACAAACAGAAAATATGTACACAATATTCAGAACAGAATTACTTTTGGAAGCAAAAGACTAGCATCAAAAGTCTGTTTAACGTGACGTAACGTTGTTGCGTGTTTTCTGAAAAGATGTGCTATTTAATATGAAGCATCTTTCAGCATTTCTAAGAGTTCTTCCTTTGATTTAGCACCTTCTATCTTTCTTTTTCTCTCCAGGTGAATCTCATACTGCCTATAATATTGCCTATACATACTCTATATAATGTTCAGGTCTGGACTTTGTGTAGGCCATTTCATTTCCTTCATCAGCTCTTTTTCTCTCCAAATATGATTTCATCACATTAGCAGCGTGTTTGGGATCATTATCATGTTGAAAAATAAAACTATTACAAATTAGGTGCTTTCTAGTAGGAATTATATGACGAATTAAAACCTGTCTGCACTTCTCAGCATTCACAATCTCATCAATTCAGGCAACATTGATAACAGCTCTGGCAGAAATGCAGATCAAACCAAGACAGAAACGCCAGTACTTTTCATTAATTCTTCCATCTTTCTCGAACTCTCTTTCATATGCCTTAAACAATTCGACCCAAAAATCCAACTAGAACCGGTATTTTCCTGCTGTATTTTAATAAAGAGAATGAGTAGTAATATATAATGTCATTATACCCTCACTAAAGCAACAAATGTAACTGGGGGCCTAAGACTTTTGCACAGTACTGTACATCTTGATGTATATCAACATCATCAAGATATACGAGATGATTTACATCAGAATATGAGACTTTCTTGCCATTTTGCCCAGTCCTTGTTTCTAAATTACAGTTTGATTTGCATTTCAATTCATCCTTATTGTAGTCTACCTGGCTCGTGTTCTCCAGGGTTGTCTGAGATCTCCATGGCGTACATCTTCAGCCCTTGAAAGCTTTTCCCGATGTTATATATTCTGGTGATGTTGGGGCATTCCTCATTAATCACCTTCATCATCTGGTTATACACACACACACACACACACACACACAC
>CAIGQW010053047.1:523549-538958 GCA_903798125.1 Danio choprae | reverse complement strand
AGCTGCAACCCAGTACTGGGAAACACCCATACACACTCACATTCACAAACGCACTCATACACTACGGCCAATTTAGAACAGTGTATATAACAGTAATTATACACAGTTTGTCAATATTTTAGAAAAATTTACTGAAAAACATCACGAATTTCAGACGCCGATTTCAATTAAGTTAAAAAATGAGTTTTTATACATTCCATCATTCAATCATTTTCTTTTCGGCTTAGTCCCTTTATTAATCTGGGGTCGCCACAGCAGAATGAACCGCCAACTTATCCAGCATATGTTTTACGCAGCGGATGCCCTTCCAGCTGCAACCCATCACTGGGAAACATCCACACACACTCATTCACACACATACACTACGGACAATTTAGCTTACCCAATTCACCTGTACTGCATGTCTTTGGACTTGTGGGGGAAACCGGAGCACCCGGAGGAAACCCACGCCAACACGGGGAGAACATGCAAACTCCACACAGAAATGCCAACTGACTCAACCGAGGCTCGAACCAGAGACCTTCTTGCTGTGAGGCGATTCTGCTTTGGACAGATTCTTCTGTCCAAAGACATGCGCTATAGGTGAATTGGGTAAGCTAAATTGTCCGTAGTGTGTGTGTGTGTGGGAATGAGTGTGTATGGATGTTTCCCCGTGATGGGTTGCAGCTGGAAGGGCATCCGCTGCATAAAACATATGCTGGATAAGTTGGCGGTTCATTCCGCTGTGGCGACCCCAGATTAATAAAGGGACTAAGCCGAAATGAAAATGAATGAATGTAATTTAATTGAATTGTGACAGTATATCATAATAAATAACTATTCTCATATCTATGAATTAAAATTATGTCATGTCATTATGATTTATTATGTGTTCATCTTTTTATATTTCAATTTCATTCATTTTCCTTCGGCTTAGTCCTTTAGAGGTCACCACAGTGGAATGAATCACCAACTATTCCGGTACATGTTTTACGCAGTGGATGCCTTTCCAGCCGCAACCCAGTACTGGAAAACACACATACACTCTCACATTCACACAAACACTCATACACTATCGCCAATTTAGTTCATCCAATTCTCCTATAGCGCATGTGTTTGGACTGTGGGGGAAACCGGAGCACCCAGAGGAAACCCACACAAACACGGGCAGAACATGCAAACTCCACACAGAAATGGCAACTGGCCCAGCCGGAACTTGAACCAGCGACCTTCTTGCTGTGAGGCGACAGTGCTAACCACTGAGCCACTGTGCAGTCCATATTTAAAATTTCAATATTGAAATGTGCCAAAAAGGCAGCTTTAGTGAGTCAATATCATGCATAACGAATATCACATCATGTCATATGAAAAGGTCGAACAGAATAATATCAAAATAATGATGAATCTGTGCGACTCTGCAATGCTTACTGGGTAACTGGCAGCCGAGCACCTCCAGCCTCATGCACAGACTCCCGTTCCAGCTCTGCGGCAGGACACGGATATACCGCGCGACCACCGGATACGAGAACTCTGTCATTACTGGAGTGTCTTTATCCACATTCCCATAAAAGAGCTGCAGGAGAGGCAAGAATTTAAAGCAAGTCAAAATCTCATTATTGCATGCATATATAGTTGAAGTCAGAATTATTAGTCCCGCTGAATTATGAGCCCCCCTGTATATTTTTTCCCCCAATTTCCGTTTAACGCAAAGAAGATTTTTCCAACACATTTGTAAGCGTAATAGTTTTAATAACTAATTTCTAATCTGATTTCTTTTGTCTTTGCCGTGATGACAGCACAGAATATTACACTAGATATTTCTCATGATACTAGTATTCAGCTTAAAGTGACATTTAAAGGCTTAACTAGTTAATTAGGCAAGTTATGGTAATTTTCCCAGTGATGGGGTGCAGCTGGAAGGGCATCCGCTGCGTAAAACATATGTTGGATAAGTTGGTGGTTCATTCCACTGTGGCGACCCCTGATTAATAAAGGGACTAAGCCGAAAAGAAAATGAATGAATGAAAGTGATGGTAATTAGGCAAGTCATTGTATAACAGTGCTTTTTTCTGTAGACAATCAAAAAATAAATATTGCTTAAGGGCGCTAATAATATTGATAAAAATATTATATATAATAATATTTTAAAATTTAAAACAGTTTTTATTCTAGCCGAAATAAAGCAAATAAGACTTTCTCCAGAAGAAAAAAATATTATAGGAAATACTGTGAGAAATTCCTGAATCTTTCAACATCATTTGGGAAATATCTGAAAAAAGGAAAAAAAAAATGCACAGGAGGGCGAATAATTCTGAATATATGATATATATAAAATCATTAGCTTCTCTGTTACATTTAATTATTTTTTTTATATTTCCCAAGTGCTGTTTAGCAGAGCATGGAAAATTGTGCAGAGTATTTCCTGTTGTATTTTATTTTATTTTAATTTATTTTTTGCTCTCTGGGTCTGGCGGATGCACTTTTAGCTTAGCATAGCATAAGTCATTGAATCGGATTAGACCATTAGCATCGGACAAATGGATTCAAAACTGGTAAAACTCAACTCTTTAACTCTTCTTTCAAAAAAAGTGAAGCATTCCTTCAAGGAAAAACTGTGTTGTCCAATGATTTTCCTAGTTAACGTAACTTGCCTTTAACCTAATTAACCCAGTTAAGCATTTCAGCAGCACTTTAAGCTGAATACTAGTACCTAGCAAAATAACTAGTAAGATATTATGTGCAGTCGCCATGACAAAGACAACTTCTCTACATCGGGAAATATTTGAAATAATAAAAATGTACAAAGAGGGCTGTGTAGTATTATCTGTACAGGACTGTGTAGTTTTATCAAAGTATAATGTACTGACCCACTCAGCATAACCATCATGAAGAACCGTCCATTCACGACTGTCGTTACTGAAGGCCACGAAAAATGAGGACACAAAGTCATTGCTGGAAGAAAGGAAGAGCTGTGGTTACAGACATCCCCTCGTCTTTGTGCTGTCGTTGACACTGTGTCTTAACTACACGCGATGCAGCACGTCGACATGTGATAAAAGCTATCTGTTCCATGTTAAAAGGAGTTTTATGTCCTAACCATCTGCGACAGTGACACATTTTAGAAATGGCTTCTGTTACGTTGCGACAGAATAACAAACAGCATAAACTACTATGACAATGATCACCTCAGGTACTGATTATGGGCTTTATTCAGTGTTAAATGCTCCCAAAGTGAGTTTAAATACCATTTTACCTTACATTTATTGCCATACTACTGAAAGCAGCAGCAGCAGATAGTTCACCTAAGATCTGGAAAATAAAATAACTAGCAGACGCTTTGAAAATGAAAGTCAGGACTGTGATTCAGTGCAAACCAACATCAGTCACTGAGTAGCCTATTAATGATGTTAAAGACCTTTAATATGTATTAGATTAAAAGCCTTTACCATTTCGTTAGCAGTGCAGTGGTTTGTATTTAAATGTTTCTGTCGTGTTGCGTCGCTTTTGGTGCAGACAGACAAATTGCTTGTCGCTGGAATCTTGTCGCGTCGCATGTTGTTTGGACACGTTGTGAGTGTTTTGATGGTTCTCTTACTTAGACTCTGAGTTTCTGCCCTGTGTAATTACACCGGTAAACTCCACCTCTCGCCGGCTGTCCACCTGAAACCAGTGCTCCTTCTCCTCCGTATCAGCACACCACGCTCCACCGTAAACGTCCTCCTCGTCAGCCGAACTCTGCAAAACAGACGCTCACTTTAAACTGAAGCCGTTTGAACAGACCTGTGTGTAGGTACACAGCAAAATCCTCTGAGTAAAATTTACTCCGTTCAGAGTGTATTTGGTCCCTCTCTAAATTGAGTAAAAGTTAATCAGCAGCAGAGTTAAAGTTAATGAGACAATGAAGGGATTAATTAAGCGATGATTGAGCACTGATGACGAACACCTGCTGGTAATAAGCAGAAACAGAAGAGAAACACAAAACTACATCTACCTTCAGTCACAGCCTTAACTGAAATAATGAAACACATTGAATCTCTCAAAATCTCAGCAGAGGATCATTAAGTAACTCCACAAACAGCACCTTTACTTATTACCAACTTCATTCATTCCTTTTCATTTCGGCTTAGTCCCTTTATTAATCTGGGGTCACCACAGCGGAATGAACCGCCAACTTATCCAGCATATGTTTTTACGCAGCGGATGCCCTTCCAGCTGCAACCCATCTCTGGGAAACATCCATACACACCCATTCACACTCATACACTACGGACAATTTAGTCTACCCAATTCACCTGTACCGCATGTCTTTGGACTTGTGGGGGAAACCGGAGCACCCGGAGGAAACCCACGCCAACACAGGGAGAACATGCAAACTCCACACAGAAACGCCAACTGACCCAGCCGAGGCTCGAACCAGCGACCTTCTTGCTGTGAGGCGAACGTGCTACCCACTGCGCCACTGTGAGGTCTATTACCAACTTGTTTGGCCTTATTTTTGGCAGACTCTACAAAATTCGATATAGTGATATTAATGAGAATTAACTAATAAAATAATGTTTTACAACAATAATAAAAAACAACAGCACTTTTTGTGTTTTAAGACGTCACCATTGAGGAGAACAGTATTTTTGAACAGTTTTTTTTTCTGTAGTGCATGCTGGGAACTATGGATAAACGTTGTATGATTCTCCTAGCATGAACTGCAGCAAAAAATATCTGACCATTGTTGAGATGCATACGCTGATTCTTGATGCCTGTGTCTTTACATTGATTCAGATGCTCAATGCCTTTAAAAAAAAATAAATAAATAATAAAACCACAGTTGAGGTCCATTCTCTTGAAAAGCACAGATTTTTGTCTCTTGAATGATAAACCATCATTTTAACATTATTTGCGACGCTAACATCATGCTAAGCTAAAACTTATAAACATTAAGAGTCAATACAGGATAATTTCATCTGATCATATTCACCCTCTTTATACTTGTCATAACAAGCAAAGAAACAACATTAGACTACTGTTATCCACAATGGTGACATCAGAATAAGGTTTTCTGTTGTTGTTTTTTTTATTATTATTGTAAAACGTAAATAACTAACACAGTTCATTCTCAATAAATCGCATATGGATTTTTGTGGACATCTGAGTCAAAGAGGTTAGTAATAAGTGAATCTGCTGCTGCTGTTTAAAGTCAGTTGTAAATTTGTGTTTCTCTTCTGTTTCTGCTTATTACCAGCAGGTGTTCGTCATCAGTGCTCAATCATCGCTTAATTAATTCCTTCATTGTCTCATTAACTTTAACTCTGCTGCTGAGTAACTTTTACTCAATTTAGAGAGGGACCAAATACACTCTGAACTGAGTAAATTTTACTCAGAGGATTTTGCTGTGTATAGTGTGTCCACAGTCATATTGGAGTGATATAAAGACAATAAGTCTATTTTTTTTTTAATTTCCTGACATTAAAATAGGATCCAAATTGCAGCGATCTTGAGGCCGAACGCAACGTGACATAGCAGTGCTGTTTCCCGCCCACCGATATTGACTGACGTATTGTCATGCGTATAACATGTCCACAAGACAGGATTTGCAAAGAAACTTTAACGTATGTAGGATGTTTTACTACAAAATATGTACAAAATGTAAGATATAACACTATATGAAATGTTTTAAGATATAACATTATAATACTTTTCGTGATTGGGTCATTTTGGAGCAGGTAAGCACTTCTGGCTGTCAAAAATGCTTCTTGTAAAGTCATCGACAGATATATCGGTGTCACAAAACTTGTGTAAAATATGTTTGGACACGTTTTAGGACGAGTTTGCAAACAAACATGTAGTCTCTACGCCTATTAACGATCCATTGCAACATGAAAAATGTTGATCTTATTTCTTTTGAACGTGAAAGTTTGTGCATGTAAAAGTTATATATTTAGTTTTGATAATATTCTAGTTGGGCGACGCGGTGGCGCAGTGAGTAGCACAATCGCCTCACAGCAAGAAGGTCATTGGTTCGAGCCTCGGCTGGGTCAGTTGCCATTTCTGTGTGGAGTTTGCATGTTCTCCCCGTGTTGGCGTGGGTTTCCTCCGGGTGCTCCGGTTTCCCCCACAAGTCCAAAGACATGTGGTACAGGTGAATTGGGTAAGCTAAATTGGCTGTTGTGTATGAGTTTAATTCCCACTTCATCTATAGTGCATGTGTTTGGACTGTGGGGCAAACTGAAGCACCCATTTCACAGGAGGGCGAATAACTTTGTCTTCAACTGTAACTAATATTTGTGTGACACATATTATCCACCTCACAATACTGGTTTGATTGTATGAACCTGCATGTTCAGCCGTCCTCTCAGAGCTGAATATCCATGATTGGATGAAGATGATGCCAGAATCTGATCATCCTCCACTCGATGGGACTCCAGTCCAAGAGGAGGACACTCTGAAAGACGAGAAACACTTCGTTTTTGAATCTACTTAAAGCCACAGTTCACCGTAAAAAACAAAAATGACCTAATCATTCATGTGGTTTCACACGTTTCTGAGTTTCTTTATTCTGTTGAACACAAAATAACTTATCCTGAAGGCTGACCTTTTGGGTGAACTATCCTTTTAAAGGGCAGCTATTATGCAAAATCAACCTTTGGAAGCTGTTTGGACAGACGTATGTATACACAGTCATATTAGAGTGGTATAAACATTCTAATGTTAAATCAGGATCTAAATCCCAGCGATTTTAAGGCTCACGTGATGTAGTGGTGTGGTTTTCTCCGCCCACCGAAATTGACTGACAGGCGCATATCACGTCTCACTATTAACACATCATATCATGTTTGCAAAGAAACTGGGATTAAAAGATCTGTTCCAACTCTCTGTGATCAGCTGCAACTCAAGAAGGAGTTTAACGAGTTTAAAACGTTTCTAAAACAGTGCATGTTTGTAATACAAAAGACAGTAAAGTTGCTATGTAATTCATAACTGCTGGAATCAGCACAGCCGCATAGTGGCAGTACAACTATAAACGAGGATGCCTCAATCACACGGCAGGAGGTCCCGGTTTGTGGACGTACAGTAACATAATGAATATATTGACTATACTGTGTCAGTGCAAAGTTAAACGTGTGTGTGTGTTTGTGTTTGCGCATGCACAGCGAACTTTGTAACAGCATGTGTGTGTGGCTCATTCATTATTGCAAGAAGGCTAAATAAACTCCACAACAAATATATCAAATAACCATTAGGAAACTTCCTGGTTCAATCTTATGGTGCATTTACACCAGACTTGGATGAGCGATTTACATGTTAAGTCAATGCAAAGATGCGAATAGACATCTAGCGGCGCTACTTGCAGGAATGAGGCGGCATGAATGATATGATTCGAGCGAACGAAGTGGCGCGAATTTAGCGTTTTGCATATTTGACGCAGCGAATTGGAAAATCTGAACTTTAGTGGGCATTCACGCCGCATTAACCAATCAGGAGCTTGCTCTTGTAGGGGCGTGATTATGACGTAGCGCCTGTAGTGTGTGTCCCGAGGGGAAATCCTCTTGCCGACACCGGACAACAGCTCATCAAACTGGGCTCGGCTGAGGCTGAAGCACCGCTGAAAGCTTCCATCATCCAGTTTCTGGAGGAGTTGATGAACTCACAGGGCTGGGTACACCTCAGAAAGGATCTAGTGGACTCAGACACGGCGCCGAACGAATCTACACTGTTTTTCAGTCTTCCTAAAATGCATAAAGCATAGCTACTCTCTCAATAAAAACCATGCTAGCTGTTAGCAAAACAACTAGAGTCACCGGGCAGACAGAAGACCTGCTCATGACGCGAATCCACGTCTATTGTGAAGTGAATTACACACGCGAATGAATCGAGTTCACTCAAAATGTTCACGGGTCTATTTACGCACAAATAGCGCAATTTATTCGTGCAAGCTGCTTCTGGTCTGAACACAGCATTACTGTGGTATTTTTGACTCAGAAACTGTATCTCTGCTTCATCCGTGTCTAGGTCGCTGTCTGTCTTTGTCATTGTGCTGCTTATCTGATGCAGGAGAATCCGACACCTGTCGGCGGGGAGAACCAGCTCATTTGCATTTAAAGTCACAAGTACAAAACAGTACAATTCCCTTTGACCCCCAAAATTGGTTTTCTTTTAGCAGGGTATAACAATTGGCTACAATATAATAAATCTGATGGGCATTTCGAGCAGGAAGTTCACAGACACATTCTGGAGACACAAAAGACGTATTTTACATCTTGTAAAAGAGGTAAAATTGGAGGCCTGTAAATCTAATAGTGAGAGGGCTGACAGCTCTCTCTGAACATTGTATTTTAGACAGCGACTGTATTTTGTACAGAGGAAATCCATTTGTCCTGCACAAAGGCTGAAGCTGGAGCCAGCAGCAGTTCTGGCCTCGTCTGTGTCCAGCTCGAGGCCAAAACCACTGAGGGGAAAAAAAAAACACGTGGGCTTCGACATTTACTGCCTTCAGCTCAGAGTGTGTTCACTGAACTTCAGTGTTGGGGCTAATGCATTACAAGTAACAACAGTAGTCAGTAGTATAATAATATTACTTTTCTAAGTAACGAGTAAAGTAAAGCATTACTTAAAAAAAATAAGCAATAATATTTGAGTTACTTTTTAAAAAAATGTATTGCGAAAAAAATAATCGTCAAAAATAAACTGGGGCCTCACGGTGGCGCAGTGGGTAGCACGTTCGCCTCACAGCAAGAAGGTCGCTGGTACGAGCCTCGGCTGGATCAGTTGCCGTTTCTGTGTGGAGTTTGCATGTTCTCCCCGTGTTGGCATGGGTTTCCTCCGGGTGCTCCGGTTTCCCCCACAAGTCCAAAGACATGCGCTGTAGGTGAACTGGGTAAGCTAAATTGTCCGTAGTGTATGAGTGTGAATGGGTGTGTATGGATGTTTCCCAGAGATGGGTTGCAGCTGGAAGGGCATCCGCTGCGTAAAACATATGCTGGATAAGTTGGCGGTTCATTCCGCTGTGGCGACCCCAGATTAATAAAGGGACTAAGCCGAAATGAAAATGAATGAATGAATGAATGAAATAAACTGCTGAACTAAAATGAACGTAGTCACATTGAATCGCACACTCAAAGAGAAAATGTGTTGATCATGTTGAACACATCGAAGAAAAGGTAAAGGGGATTGTCTCAATGGACAATGGTGTTACCTAACTAGACAAAAAGTACAAAAGTAGCAAACACATTACTTTAAACCAGGGCTCGGGAAGTACACAGCAAATTCATCAGTGTTAAATTCTCGGTGTTAAAGCATTTTGAGATTAAAGTGTTGACATTACAGAGTTAGATATTGATTAATTACCATGATCAGAGTGTAAAATCAAGGAGTTACAGGTAACCAACACTTGATGGTGTCATTTCCAACATCCGGGACTTCATTTGACCAAAAATATTATTCATTAATTTTCATTTCAGCTTAGTCCCTTTATTAATCTGGGGTCGCCACAGCAGAATGAACCGCCAACTTATCCAGCATATGTTTTACGCAGTAGATGCCCTTCCAGCTGCAACCCATCACTGGGAAACATCTGCACACACCCATACACTACGCACAATTTAGCCTACCCAATTCACCTGTGCAGCATGTCTTTGGACTTGTGGGGGAAACCGGAGCACCCGGAGGAAACCCACGCGAACACGGGGAGAACATGCAAACTCCACACAGAAATGCCAACTGACCCAGCCGAGGCTCGAACCAGCAACCTTCTTGCTGTGAGGCGAACGTGCTACCCACTGCGCCACCGTGAGGCCCCCAAAAATATTAATGGAACATAAACATCATGCCATTTTTAAAACATTTTAAAGTCTTAAAAGTCTTAAATCATTAAAAAAAAAAAAAAGTGTAAGTCTGTAGTGCTGCCTGTCAAGTGTCAACATGTGTTGTTAATAAAAACGATTAATAACATAATTGTGATATTTTTTTCTATCATTCTTGGAGGATTGTCGTATGCAAGTTATTTTGACTCTCAAGAGTAAGGCAAGGCAAGTTTATTTATATAGCACATTTCATACACAGTGGTAATTCAGTATTGTAATGTTTACTACGCACACTAGAGTTAAACTCTCTCTGGAAAAGTGTTGAATTTTCACTCTTTACACTAGAGTCGGGGAACAATCGACTCCCAGTAGTGTAGACCAGAGTTGTTTTTTTAACTCATTACAGTGTAAATAGAACTCATTTATAGTGTCGTACAAGTAACTCTTAAGAGTGTTATTTTAACTCTGAAAATATTGATTGAGACAATATTCACTCATTTTGAGTTGATTTGAACTCTGCTAGAGTTAAAATAACACTGCTAAAAGATAACATCCTAAATTATCATTTTACATCTGTTTTTTTTTTATTAAATAGAGGTGTAGATTATACAATGTGTTGTTAATTGCAGAGCTCCTCTATTTAAAAAAAACCCCTGCAAGTTTTGAAAGAGATCCGGCCTTAGCAAAGGCAAGGAAAAGCAATGCAGTAACGTAACGCATTACTTACCATACAAAAGTAACCAAGTAACGCAACTAGTTACTTTTTTGAGGAGTAACTCAGTATTGTAATAGATTACTTTTTAAAAGTAACAATCCCCAACACTGCTGAACTCCCAGAAAAGCTCTTCTGCATTTAAAAGCAGCCACTTCTGAAAGGGACTGTGTGCTTCTGTATATGGTTATGAAGTCGTTTGTGGCCGTTTTCCAGAAATACTCACTCTTTGGCTCGGCATGAAGAGCCGTCTGCTTCCTCTTTTCCTCCTCCTCCTCTTCCCAAATCTTCCGCAGTTTTTCTGCTGTGTACGGGAATGGACAGACTGAGCGTAATACTGAGAGACTTGTTCAAACAGGTAATTTATTTAGTTTTTTTACCATGATTCACAGTAAATCTATCCAATTATTGCCAGAACCACTTGGAGCAAAGGTTTTTTTTTTCTATGAATATGTTCTGCTGGATTATTTCAACCAGAATCAAGTTAAATATGGAAAACAAATGGCAAATGTGGGGTTAAATTTGGTCTTATGAGTTTAATAATAAAAAAATAACCCAATGGTTGTTTTTTCTGTCCATATTTTATCCAAAATTAGGCTGAAATAACATACATTTTTAGAGTGATTGTCAATCTATTTCTGTGAAACTATACTAAATCCTATTTGGGTTGTATAATTTACCTCATCAAAACAAAGGAAATATTAAAAATCTATATGTTTTTGGGGACAGTACACCCAAATATGAACATTTACTGACAATTCACTCAAGTGGTTTCATAGGTTTCTTTATTCTGTTGAAAGCTAAAGAAGATATTTTGAAGAATGTTGGAAACCTGTAACCATTGACTTCCATAGTAGGAAAAAAAACGAATGCAATGAAAGTCAATGGTTACAGGTTTCCAACATTCTTCAAAATATCTTCTTTAGTTTTCAACAGATGAAGAAGAAAAAAAGAAAGAAATTCAAGCAGGATTGAAACTAGCATAGACCTTTCAATTTTCGGGTGAACTATCCCTTTCATTTCTATCTTGTTTTAACAAATCTAAGCAGAATAGCCAATAAAGGCTTGATAAAAGATTCATTTGATATACAGACCCTTCTCCTCCTTGGCTTTTCTTGCTCTTTCCAGCTCTTCCTCCTGCTTTTTTGCCGCCACTGATGTGTCAGAGAGAGCAAATATATGCATATGAAAGACTATACAATCAAAACAGAGCAAATTTATGATAAAATATTGAAGATCTTGCAAACGTACAGTCAGCATAATCATATTCCTCGTACCAAGGGGCGATTGTTCGAGGGGTGGTAGTGGTTTCCTCTAGACAGTAAAGAAGATTCGAGGACATAAATATGGTATTCAATTGTGATCATTGCTGTTATTTAAGTTTAGCAATCTTGCATGTAAATTCAGTTTTAATTAAGTCTCAAACCTCATAGTTGTAACAACTCGACGCTGGACATGATGGGACAGGTACATGGGATTTTACAAATAAAACGGATTTATTAACACACCACTTACGGGATACGAGGAACAGACAGACGGGACATCGACGCTGACACAAGACAATACCGGACAACGAAGGACACAGACGGAAGGGTATAAATACACGAGGAGATGATTACACAGATGAGACACAGGGATGAACACAGGTGGGATGAATTAACACTGACAATGGCGGGAAAGACAGGACAAAGCGATCACATGACGATAACAACAGATGACGTGGACAGAACACTGACAATAGTAGAGTGCTGTGTGTGTGCCCACATGAAAAAATACCACAGTAAATTATAGTAATTACTAGTGTTTTTGAACCATACAAAGTACTTGAATTAATCTGTTGTGATGATACGGTAGTTAACTATAGTAATATAAACGACTTTATTTACAACTATAGGGTATATTATGTTACAATACACCACAGTTTAATGGAGTAAAAGATGTAGTATACCATAGTATTTAACACAGTTTACCAGTTAATACTACATTATGCCATAACATTCATTAACAAAGAGTTGTAAATATATACTTTGCCATAGTATAGTTCAAAATATTATATTATTTCATTCATTCATTCATTTTCTTTTCGGCTTAGTCTCTTTATTAATCTGGGGTCGCCACAGCGGAATGAACCGCCAACTTATCCAGCATATGTTTTACGCAGCGGATGCCCTTCCAGCTGCAACCCATCACTGGGAAACATCCATACACACCCATTCACACACATACACTACGCACAATTTAGCTTACCCAATTCACCTATACCGCATGTCTTTGGACTTGTGGGGGAAACCGGAGCACCCGGAGGAAACCCACGCCAACACGGGGAGAACATGCAAACTCCACACAGAAATGCCAACTGATCCAGCCGAGGCTCGAACCAGCGACCTTCTTGCTGTGAGGCGATCGTGCTACCCACTGCGCCACCGTGCAGCCCATTATAATATTTACTATACAATACTATGAGTATACGTGTTTTTGCTATAAGATTACTCTTCTTATATATAGTAAGCATTTCTTGCATGTTATTGCACTTTGTAGGATGTAGCTAATCGTTATTAGCATTTGGCTAATCTCTGTTAGCATGTGTAGTACACAGAAAGTCCCATTTTGCTAGCACGAGTCAAGCGAGCCAGTACCTAATCCCTACAATATTCTGATGTAGAGATGTTACTGTTGTTAAATGGTTGCTAGGTTAATCTGTTTTGTTGCTATGGAGTCAATTGACACCTTAGAGTGATGATGCATCAAAGCTTCTTGCCAATATGAATGATATAAATCAACCCGGATGTCTCTATGATGCTGCAGCATAAAGATATCTTTGTAATGGCAGTCTATGAGATCAGTTGCTAGGGTGCTCTAAATGGTTGCTAGGGTGTGCGAGTAAGTTTTAGAACATTCCCGAGAGACTGATTGGCAGCTTGAGTCAAATGAGCCCACCCCCAAATCTCTATGGTTATTGTTTTGGTTAGAAATGTCAGCGTTTGTACTCGATTACCTGGGATTGGTAGGTATATACTGGGGTCATCGGTGGAGGACGGCTGCTTGACTTTAGGAATGAGGTCAGGCTCTTGAATTTCATCTGTCAGATGATAAAATATGTTATTAGTAGAATCTGATTCTACTGTATACTTTTAGGGTTAGGGTTCATCTAATAAAGTTATCTAAAGTCTAAAGAACCCACTTCCAATATAAAACATGTCTTATGGTGTCAGGTGTCAATTCCAGTTCCTGGAGGGCCGCAGCTCTGCACAGTTTAGTTCCAACCCTGCTCCAACACACTTACCTCTAGGTTTCAAACAAGCCTGAAGGACTCAATTAGTTTGATCAGGTGTATTTAATTAGGGTTGAAACTAAACTGTGCAGAGCTGCGGCCCTCCAGGAACTGGAATGGACACCAGTGTCTTAAGGGATAGTTCACCCAAAAATGAAAGTTTCCTTACTACTTACTCACACTCAAGTGGTTCTAAATGTTCATGATTACACAAAACAAGATATTCTGAAAAATTGCCATTGACGTCCAATAAACAAAAGTGGATAAGCAAATGGTGGCAGAATTTACATTTTTGGCTGAACTATCCCTTTAGTGAAATGGAAATGTTTTATGGATGTTAAATGTTCTTTGTGTGTCCATGAATGCAGATAATAAAGCTTTATTTTTAAAATAACACTCCTCTTTTTTAGGAAATAGGCTCATTTTGCAGTGTTCAACAGTTTTTTGAACCATTTTTGAATCCCTTTGTCTGGTGGGAGAACTTTTTAGCTTAGCTTAGCATAGATCATTAAATCGGATTAGACCATTAGCATCTCGTTTAAAAAAAAAAGTTTCCATCATTTTCCTGATTCAAATTTTTCATCTTATATCATTTACTAAGACCGACGGAAAATGAAAAGTTGCTATTTTGTAGGTCAATATGGCTAGGAACTATACCCTCATTCTGGCGTAATAATCAAGGTACCATGGCTGCAGCAGGCGCACTGATATTACACAGCGATGTTACCTATGGCCTATCTGGGGACTATGTTCAGGTGCTGCATAATTGCGCCTGTTGCTTTAAATAGGAAGATTCTCAAAACTCTTTTTTTGAAATTTTTGAGCGAGATGCTAATGGTCCAATTGGATTCAATGATTTATGCTAAGCTAAGCTAAAAGTGCTCCCACCAGACAGGGAGATCGGCTGAATCGATTCAAAAAGCATAAAACTCAACTGTTTAACTCTAGGGAAGTTTTTTTTAAATGAGATTATTTCCAAAAAAGGTGGAGTGTTCCTTTAAGAGAGTAATGAATTGTGCTTCAAACATACGTCGAGCGTCCCCGTAATCTGGCACAAGCTCTTTGACTAATGGAGGTGTTGTGGGGCCTTTCTTGCTGTGCACGTCTGTTGAAAGGTACAAAAAACAAAAGGACAAAAAGAAATGAGCAGAGTTTTAATAGAAAACAGCATAATATGCACATTTCTTATCTCAAGTTGCAGACAATCAGCGTCTGAATTGCTAATCGTTCCTTGGTTGGTCAAATACTCAGTGCGCTTCATATTCAGTGCGCTTCATACTCAGTGCGCTTCATATTCAGTGCGCTTCATACTCAGTGCGCTTCATACTCAGTGCGCTTCATACTCAGTGCGCTTCATACTCAGTGCGCTTCATACTCAGTGCGCTTTATACTCAGTGTGCTTCATACTCAGTGCGCTTCATACTCAGTGCGCTTCATACTCAGTGCGCTTCATACTCAGTGCGCTTCATATGCGCTTCATACTCAGTGCGCTTCATACTCAGTGCGCTTCATATTCAGTGCGCTTTATACTCAGTGTGCTTCATATTCAGTGTGCTTCATACTCAGTGTGCTTTATACTCAGTGTGCTTTATACTCAGTGTGCTTTATACTCAGTGCGCTTCATATTCAGTGCGCTTCATACTCAGTGCGCTT
>CAIGQW010053047.1:512534-523539 GCA_903798125.1 Danio choprae | reverse complement strand
TCAGTGCGCTTCATATTCAGTGCGCTTCATACTCAGTGCGCTTCATATTCAGTGCGCTTCATATTCAGTGTGCTTCATACTCAGTGTGCTTTATACTCAGTGTGCTTTATACTCAGTGTGCTTCATATTCAGTGCGCTCAACTTTCACTGACTGTCTTGGACTTTTAGTAACTATGTTTGCTTGTTCGGATTTCAAATTTGGGCCAAAAAACCATGTAAACTGCGTCCGAAATCGCATACTTCCATACTATATCATACACTAAAAACAGTATCCGAGCAGAGTAGTATATCCGAATTCATGGAATTCGAAAAACAGTATGCGAGAAATACCCGGATGACCTACTACTTCAGGCGAGATTCTGAAGTGTGCATCCGATGGACGCTACGTTATCCCATGATGCTTGAGAGAATTCATGAATATGAGTGAAGCGACCCAACTGATGCGGGTAGGTCACGTGATCATGACAAAATGGCGGATGTAGTAGGTCCCAGTTCCATTCATGCTACTCACATTCATACTGTATAAAACGTACTTGTCTAACGGTCGAGTAGTAAAATCTAATTCTAATGCAGTACCTACTGAGTATTTCGGACGCAGCCATAGAGTATTTCAGAGTTAATGTAAACAATTAACCCATACTGCTAATTTGGTTCTACATCTCATTGAGCTCATATGGGATTAAAGATGAAGATTGTGTTTTCTCCCAACAGCATAAGCAAGATTTCTGGCTGGTGTTCTCCACACTCAGATCTCCTTCTGCTCTTCTTCAATGTAAATCTGTAGGAGTTTTCTGCCAGTGTTTACACTCCTCAGGAAGTCAATCTACCATTGACTTGCTCTATAATTACACCCACTCATAGTTCCAGAGGTTTCCACAAACCCAAGATCTGCATACTCAAATGAACTTAATGGATTGGTTGAATTATGACTGGAGAAAGTATTGACACATTTCTGCTCTATCTATCTGTTGTGCGATGTGGTTCATCTTCTGTGTTGTACAGTATATGTTGCCATACCATGATCTGGGCCGATGGGTTTCTCCATCTCTGTCTCCTTTGGTGACACTGTTGAAATATTGAGCAAAGAAAACCACATTAGCGTTCAGTTTAAAGGGCACCTATTATGCCCCTTTTTACAAGATGAAAAATAAGTCTAGAATTAGTGTGTATGTGAAGTTTCAGCTCAAAATACCCCACAGATTATATTTTATAACTCTTTGAAACGGACCCTTTTAGGCTTTGATCCTACTTTTGCTGACTGTCGCTTTAAATTCAAATGAGATTGTGCTCTTTTCAAAAGAGGGCGGAGCTACAAATGCCTGTGTGTCAGCATAGCAGCAGATTCAAAACAAGACTGACCTCCTATGCTAATGAGGGAGAGATCATCACTAGTGGGCGGGGCTTTGCCCCTCTGATAATCCGTACAAAGGGAGAATGCCAATCAAAGTGTTTCTGCAGACTGTTGTTATCAAGTGTGATTATAAAAAACTGAATTAATAAATCTTTACCACTCAAAGCTGGTGATATTCACACACTCTTGCGACACAACTGTGTTTAAACCCCTTATAAAAGTGATTTTTGCATAATAGGTCCCCTTTAAAACCACTATGTGCTGATAGATTGTATATATACGTACACGTGTCCCATCCAAACTCCAGCAGCAGTTTCTCCTCCTCTTCCTCCATTGTTGGCTTTTTGGTTGGTTTAGTTTCTCTAGCTGGTGTTGTTGTGGGCTTCACTGCTTTCGGCTTTTTGGTGGTTTTTGGTTGCTTTGGCTTCTTGGTGGCCTTTGGAGCTTTGGGTTTCTTTGTTGGTTTGGGTTTTTTTGTGGGCTTCGGTTTCTTGGCTTTGGCTTCCTTCTCCGCCGCCTTCTTTGCCTTGGCTAGACAATAAATGAGAGAACACAGCTGACATACATGTTCTGCATTGAAATTACATACAGTACAGCGGGGAAAATAAGTATTGAACACAGCACCATTTTTCTCAAAAAAACATATTTCGAAAGGTGCTGTCGACTTAAAATTATCACTGGATGTTGATAGCAAACAAAGAAATATACAAATGAAGTTCTGTTGTAATAAAATGAAATGACTCAGGGAAAAAGTATTGAACACATGAAGAAAGGGAGGTGTAGAAAGACAGTGAAAGCCCAGACAGCAGCTGAAATCTCCAGTAGTTCTTTGCCCTTCCTCAGTGTAAATGAATATCAGCTGCTTCAGTCCAACATCTACATTAGCAGGAGGATGAAGATGAAACCAGGGTGGACGTTTCAGCAAGACAATGATCCAAAACACAGCCGAGGAAACTCTCAAATGCTTTCAGAGAAAGAAAATCAAGCTGTGGAATGGCCCAGCCAATAACCCGACTTGAATCCAATAGAAAATACAAAATAAAGCTCACATTTGATAGACGAGACCCACAGAACCATCAAGATTTTTACACTCTGTTGAAGTCTGTGAGATAATCACACCTGAGCAATGCATGTGACTTCATTCTCCATATGCGAGGCGTAGGTGCCTGTGTGTAGAGCTGTGTTTATCTGTGGGGTTCACACTGACCAGCCGAGCATTTGTTTAATACACTAATGTCACTATTCATATGTATAGATGTTTGTTTGAACGCATTTTACATAGATAATGGTCGGCTGCAATGTCAAGCAATGATAAATTATGTGAGACAGCCTGGTGTGATCTCACATTTTGCCATTATAAAGTTTGAACTCTCTTTCATGTCAGTCATACAGGCCAAACATAGCAGTAGCTCGAGGTTTGGTTGCGCGCTGTCTGTGTTTGAGTGTGTTCCTGATCGCCATTCCTGATCCAGCCTCAGAGAGGGGCGGAGTCAGCAGCAGCTCATTAGCATTTAAAGAGATAGGAAGCAAAACGGCTCACTGTGGACTTTTGACAGGGTAAAAAGAGTGTTTATTTACCCCATTGAGACATTTAACCAAAGTAACTAACAGACCTTTCATAAAGGGATAAAAGGGATTTTATAGGGATATTTCAAGCAAAAGGGATATTTCAAGCCAACATTATATATATATATATTGGAAACCAGCAGCCATTGACATCCATAGTAGGAACAAAAAATACTATGGAAGTCAATGGATGTTTTTTCAAGATTCTTCAGTATTAAATATATTCAGTATATAAGATTCAACAGAAAAAAGAAACCCAAACAAGTGTGAATCAAGTGCTATGGTGAATAAATGATGACAGAAATTCCCAGTTTTGAATGAACCATCCCTTTAAGGATGCAAAAAACATATTTGTCGTGTCCATTTCTTCTAAAAACATGATGCTTTTCATAAAACCCAGAGGAAAATTTTGCTCAGAAAGTTCCTTAGGATATTTTTAAAACTATAGCTAAGATGCAAGAGAGATGTAATTAGCTTTTTCCTTACTTCAGATGAGGATGAAGATGTCACACTGACATGCTGGAATGGCTCGTTTAGATGGTGGATGCATGTCAAACTCTTAACTCCACATTTAACAAATCAAAGAGAAGCTTTTGTAAAGTTTTACAGCCGTCATAAACTACTGAAAACACTCTGACTGTGGAAGCGGCACTTGAAATCCTGTCAGATTAAATCCAGACTGTGGAAAACATAAATAAATCACTGCTCGGGGTGAAAGCCATCTATCTCACACACAAAACGTCTCATCAGATGTGAATTACGGGCCACGCTTGTGTTTAAAGGCGTATAAAGAGATCTCTTTAAAATCTTTAACAATAGGAGCAGCCTCGGCTGGGTCAGTTGTCGTTTCTGTGTGGAGTTTGCATGTTCTCCCTGTGTTGGCGTGGGTTTCCTCCGGTTGCTCCGGTTTCCCCCACAAGTCCAAAGACATGCGGTACAGGTGAATTGGGTAAGCTAAATTGTCCGTAGTGCATGAGTGTGAATGAGTGTGTGGATGTTTCCCAGAGATGGGTTGCAGCTGGAAGGGCATCCGCTGCGTAAAACATATGCTGGATAAGTTGGCGGTTCATTCCGCTGTGGCGACCCCAGATTAATAAAGGGACTAAGCCGAAATGAAAATGAATGAATGAACAATAGGAGCAATGAGGTTAAATGTAAATAGACAGTGGAAACTGAGACCTTTGCTGCTTTTGCTTCTTAGAAATAAAAACGTTTGCAGAAGGTTGTAGAAACGTCATAGTTGGCAATTAAATGAATTAAGCATTCAATTTGGAAGTACTATGACCAAAATAGTATTTTCGTGTAAACAATCTGCAATAATCTTCTAAACTTATATGAAAAATATGTTTTTAAATTGCAGTACTCTCATGTTCCCTCTTATATTGTTTCTGAGGAGATCACTTGTTTTCAATCACTCCTATATGTGGAGTATATTTTAGTTAACTAATGTAGAGAGTATTGACTGAGGGTATAGAGGCGATTTCGGATACAGCCATCCGGGTCACGGCACCAAAACTGTTGGAAACTCGTATTCAAAGTATTGCAGAACGTTTCTTATCTAAGGTCTTAACTTAGGGGCTGTTTACATGTTTTCAGCCAAATACCGTCAACCTTTTAACCGACACTAAATTCATACAGTATACTAAGTGCCTATACAGAAAGCGTACTTCATTTGATTACTCGTTACTGAAAAAAGTATCACCGTTTATTTGTAGCGCCGTTATTCCCATCACTGCTTATTTCTCTATATGTTATTTCTTATCCATTATATCATTTCATACTACCAAAATGTCAATAAAGTCACTCTGTTAAACTGAGTTGAACATTAAAGGTCGACAGAGCAGAGATCAATATCCCATAATGCAATTCACAACCGTAAATATACGGAAAAAATTTGTGAATTACAGAATATGGGTGTGTTAATGAACAGATATTTTTTACAGTGTAGTGTTTACAGTGCTTTTGGCCTTTTATACAGTTGTGTAAACAGGGATCCTTTTCATTCACTCCTTTAATCGTATTATATTATTGGACCGATTAGGGAATACTGAATGAGGGTATAGGGTATTGTTTAGATCAGGATCAGGATTTAGATGTAGATGTTTAGATTTAGATGTTTAGATCAGGGGTGTCCAAACTCAGTTCTGGAGGGCCAGTGTCCTGCTGAGTTTAGCTCCAACTTGCTTCAACACACCTGCCAGGAAGTTTCTAGTATATTAGTTGGATCAGTGTTGGAGCAAAACTCAGAACCGAGTTTGGACACCCCTGGTTTAGATACTGTGTTTAATACAATGTTTCAAACTGCGCATCTCAATAAGTATTTGCAGATCTCAATAATCCAAACCTCTTTACATTAACTTTTTAGCTTTATATATATTTTTGACTGACAGTTATTGACTCATTATGTTCCTTATTGTCTCATTCATTAATTTTCCTTCGGCTTAGTCCCTTTATTCACCAGGGGTCACCACAGCGGAATGAACCACCAACTTATCCAGCATATGTTTTACACAGCGGATGCCCTTTCAGCTGCAACCTAGTACTGGGAAACATCCATACACACTCATACACTAGGGTCAATTTAGTTTAATCAACTCACCTATTGCGCATGTGTTTGGACTGTGGAGGAAACTGGAGCACCCGGAGGAAACCCACGCCAACATGGGGAGAACATGCAAACTCCACACAGAAACGCCAACTGACCCAGCCGGCACTTGAACCAGTGACCTCCTTGCTGTGAGGCAACAGTGCTAACCACTGAGCCACCGTGTCGCCCCCTTCTTATTGTCTCAAGAAACTTTAATTGAAACATCTGAGACTATGTTAATACTTCAATACAGGATCTTATAAGCTTCAAAGGAGTGATAAACCCCCCCTGGGGATGCTGTATTTTCCTTCTGTTGCTGATTTTTTCAGGCTGCTGTGACTGAAGCAGAGCTGTCACACACACACACATACACACACACACACACACACACACACACACACACACACACACACACACACACACACGGCCGTCTCAAACAGATCAGATAACTCCAAGTGTTTCAACTCAAACCAAATGTGTGTCTCTTCCTGTCTGTGTTTCCAAACCTCGCCGGACTCTGACGTGAGCAAACGGAGAAGGAGTTTGTTTTCGCATTCAAGACCCCGTAATGTTTTCACAAACCATCTGGGATTTTCATCCAGCCCACAACTGTAATTTCATTCCCACATGCCTCCTGCTTCACGTTTCTTTTTCCAAATGAAAGACCAAAACGAAGAAGAAGAAGAAGAAGAAGATGAAGAAAAGAGCAGCAGAAAGTGTGTCAGTCTACCGGCCAGTCATGGTTTTTCTAAAATTGTTGCATAACCTCATGAAGAGCCAGTAAAAGCTTTCGGCGGAGCCAGTTATCTGTCATTATGACAAAGCACGTCTTTCCTCTCCTACATAAAACTGGGCTGCAGCCACCATAAACCTCATTACATAAAGTCTAAACGTCTTATTACTAAATGTCGAGCACTTTATAAAGGCAACTTACCAGCTAAAAGCTCCTCGGGTGTCTTTTTACCCTTTGGTTTTTCCTTTTCAGCCATTTCTTCTCCAGGCTCATCCATCTGAGCGTCTTCTGAAAACCCGTCCTGCAGATCTTCTCTTTTGGATTTAACGCCATTGCTTTGTCTCATTTGGACGCTTCTGGTTCTCTGCTTGGGAGCATTAACCAACCCTTCACTGATAGCAAATGTCAAAATCCAGCACAGAGCAAATAATGCTGCACATATTGAAACCCTCATGGTCTTCTGGGATCTTCTGCACCAGTACTACTGCTTAGAGATCGTAAGTGTGTGCAAAAACCAGTCAGCTAGGACTCTGGTCTATGAAAAGGAGCTGATCCGAATGTTTGCAGACTCTTGGGCTGCGCTGGAGATGGAATAAATGAAGCTGGTGTGGAGGTCAGATGTAAGGGGGATTGTGGCTGTTTTCCGCTCTTGTAGTGGAAAGGAATTCCTCTGACATCCCCCTCTGAGTGAGTGAGGAGGAGGTGGACAAAACACACCAAAAAAAAGAGGAGGAGACTGATAGAGAGAGAGAGAGAGAGGGAGGTTTAACAAGTACTTTAAAGGGCACCGATTAACCAAAAATCACTTTTATAAGAGGTTTCAACACAGATGTGTGGGAACAGTCAGTGAATATAAGCAGCTTCTAATGGTAAAAATGTATTAATTTTATTAATAAATTCTGCAGAAACACTTTGATTGACATTCTGCTTTTGTACGTGTCATCAGAGGGGGAAAGCCCTGCCCACTAGTGACCATCTCTCCCTCATTAGCATAGGACGTTAGTCATGTTTTGAATCTGCTGCTATGCTGACACACAGGCATTTGTAGCTCCGCCCTCTTTTGTAAAGAGCACAATCTCATTTGAATTTAAAGCGACAGTCACCAAAACGGCCAAAATTAGGATCAAAGCCTAAAAGGGGCAGCTTCAATTAGTTATAAAATATTATTTGTGTGGTATTTCAAGCTGAAACTTCACAAACACGCTCTTTAAACATCAAAGACTTGAAATCTTATAAATTGGAGGATAATAGGTCCCCTTTAAAGTAAACCTTACATCACTTTACAATAAAATCAATTAAAAAGTACAACTGAAAAGTTCACCACAAGTCGATCATCATGAATTATACAAAGCAGCACCTCATTAGCACCTCATTACATTATTTGTAAGCCTATAATAGGCAAACTCAATCTTCAAACTTCTGATCACCAAACATCTAAACATACTTTTAGCATCCTCTCATTCATTCATTCATTTTCCTTCAGCTTAGTCTCTATTTCAGAGGTCACCACAACGGAATGAACCACCAACTATTCCAGCATATGTTTTATAAAGCGGATGCCCTTCCAGCCACAACCCAGTACTGAGAAACACCATACACACTCATTCACAGACACACTCATACACTACGGTCAATTTAGTTAATAATAATAAAAATAATTATTCCTTACATTTGTATAGCGCTTTTCTAAAGTGCTTTACACATTGGGGGGAATCTCCTCATCCACCACCAGTGTGCAGCATCCACCTGGATGACCCGACGGCAGCCATATTGCGCCAGACCGCACTCCACACACCAGTTGATTGGTGGAGAGGAGACAGATGAAGCCAATTATGATATGGGGATGGTTAGGAGGCCATGATGAACAGAGGCCAGTGGGCAAATTTGGCCAGGATGCCGGGGTTAAACCCCTACTCTTTTTCAAAGGACATCCTGGGATTTTTCATGACCACAGAGAGTCGGGACCTCGGTTTAACGTCTCATCCGAAAGACGGCGCTCACTGAGCAGTATAGAGTCCCCTTCACTATATTGGGGCATTAGGACCCACACAGACTGCAGGTTGAGCGCCCCCTACTGGCCTCACTAACACCACTTCCGACAGCAACCTAGCTTTCCCATGTGGTCTCTCATTCAGGTACTGACCAGGCGCAGCCCTGCTTAGCTTCAGTGGGCGACCATGTGAGAGTTGCAGAGAGCAACTCTTCATCCAATTCACCTATAGCGCATGTGTTTGGACTGTGGGGAAAACCGGAGCACCCGGAGGAAACCCACGCCAACACAGGGAGAACATGCAAACTCCACACAGAAACGCCAACTGACCCAGCCGAGGCTCGAACCAGCGACCAGTGTGACACTGCATGAAATCTATCAATAGCAGGAACAACACATACTATGGAAGTCAATGTTTACAGGTAGCTTTCATCAAAATATCATCTTTTGTGTTTAACAGAAGAAGTGACGTTTATTTATAAACGAATTTGCAGAGGATCACGTGCTTATGATTGCTACGGCTGGTCCCGCATTATCCAATTCATGATTCACCAATCAGATGATTCTTAAGCCACTATAAATACCCTAAGTTTCATATCACGGCCATCTTCATTTTGAAGAATCCCCCCCTTCCACCCCTACTCCTCCTTTCCTAAATGGGTGGCATGGTGGTCCAGTGGTTAGCACTGTTGCCTCACAGCAAGAACGTCATTGGTTCTAGTCCTTACCAAGCCAGCCGACGTTTCTGTGTGGAGTTTACAAGGTCCCCCCCATGTACAAGTGGGTTTCCACCGGGTTCCCCGGTTTCCTCCCACCATCCAAAAACATGCAACTTAAGTTAACTGACTAATCCAAATGGGCATCATAGACATGCTCCTAGTAAGTAGTCATCTCAAGAGCAATCACTATCTGTTCATTAGCTACTACAGCAGGGGAGTTCTCCAGATCTACCTGAGCTCAAACCCCCCTTTTGCCTTGCAAGCAGGAGGGAGCCCCGGGCTCGAGGATCTATGAGCTCAGGGCTCTCTCCCGGGACAGCATGCCAAACAAGCTTTATAACCAATCATCAGCTAAGTGTGAACTCTTGAAAGAAACAACTGAAGAGAGAGTAAATGATGACAGAACTTTAATTTTTGAGTGAACTATCACATTAACCTTCGCTTGGCCTCGACCATGTTTGCTCTCAACTTTGCCTTGTAGAGCTAATATATTTTTTATTGAAGCCAACACATTTATGACTCCATTCCTGCGTTGTTTCAGAATGTGGTACCTAAAAATAATCTTCTACAGGCATCTCTGGCAGCCACGGAAAAGCAGCTATTTATTAATGGTGCCAGCGGACATCTGACGTTAATCAAGCACATGTGGCGAGACACAGGCAGATGTGTTTCTGCCGGACTCATTTCAGACGTTTGCTTATATTCATCATCGTGAGCCAGGAGCCGCTTCTTCTCTCATCGTCTGATTTCCTGTCTGTCGCCTCTTTCTGCCGTCCAGCTGTAAATGAATCTGCTACTGGATTTAATTCACTCTATATGATGTTGTTTTTCCAGCGTACAAATGAACTGAAATCATCAAGCCCAATCCATTTGACTCTCGCTGGCAGCATCTATGTTTGGCCTGTAGCACTAAATGAGTTGAACAAACTCCAGGCTGCAGTCAGAGTAAGTTTTGGGATGACAAAACCAAACAAATCCAACCTGGTTAAGATCAGGTTAATTTGACTCACAGCACTTGATTTAAATGTTCTCTATTAACTCAGGGTTTAACCCAGAGTTTGTGATTAGCTATACATATTGGATTCGTTTCCTAGCAAACATGCTAGTGCAGGGCCCATGGTGGCTGTTAGCAGACACTGAGGGCTACCATCAGCACACACCAAATCTAAACAGGCCTAGTTAGAGCTAAATGTTGATTTATACTTCTGTGTCAAGTGCACGCGGATGGTCCAGCGCAGCACCTCTCAGAATTTTAACTACACATCGCGATGACACATAGCACAAGCTCTATGATTTGGTCAACATGGCCAGTGTGCGCGGGGCCGAGAGCGTTGGCGCGAGGTGTCGAGACCTGTGGAGAAGCCCCAGATGGAGGCTTTAGTTTTGTGTTTACTTCATGATTAAAGTTGTTGCGCGTCCGCCGGTTCCCACCTCTGAATGAGCGAGTTTGAGCTACTTGTACAGTAAGGTATCATTAGGGGTATTTCCGGTGTAAACAAAACGCCCATGAAGAAACTTGACACAAAGGAACATAGAAACATTTTCAGCGTTTCGGAAGTGTTATTGCAGAGCAACACAAACAGAACGAATCACAGAGATTGCGCTATGTGTCGTTGCAATGTGTAGTTAAATTTTTTTGAAGAGGTCAGACCATCCACATGCACTCGAAGAAGTATAAATCAGCCTAAATACTGCTGCAGGCTCATAGTAATGCCATGAAGGCCTGGTGTGGGCTAGCCTGTTCAGGCCTAGAGCAGGCTGCCAGCGCAGGCTCTTATGGCAAAACGTTGGCCCATTAGTGTTGGCCCTGTATTAGGCCCACACTGGATCTAATAGGCCCACACTTAACCTCTGTATTAGTGTGATTATCTCTATTTTCCCTCCACCATCAGACTCCTCAACAGATGATAGACGGACTATCACTTGCACATTCATTCATTCATTCATTTTCATTTCGGCTTAGTCCCTTTACTAATCTGGGGTCGCCACAGCGGAATGAACCGCCAACTTATCCAGCATATGTTTTACGCAGCGGATGCCCTTCCAGCTGCAACCCATC